>WHYT01017464.1:942380-998193 GCA_009806455.1 Tetrax tetrax | reverse complement strand
TTTTTTTTTTTTTTTTTTTTTTTTTTTTTTTTTTTTTTTTTTTTTTTTTTTAATATCCAGTCACCCACTCTACAGTGACAGAATAGACAATAGAACTTCCACACTCTGTTTTCTGGGAGTTCCTTTCTCCTGTTCAAACACAGTTTTGCAGTGTTTAAGGGAACATTTTGATCTTTTTGGAAAGGAAACAAAGCCTGTGAGGTTGTATCATCTGTCTGTGCTACAAGGGCTGTGTAGAGGAGACAGGCCTGAAGTAAAGCCCCATAAGAGGAACATGCAAGCGGAACATAACACCTAACTGCTCCAGTGCAAAGGAACCACTTGCCTAGTTACGTGCGTCATGATGATTAGCACCTGCCAATCAATACATCTCCAGCTGGCTATCAAACAGGTAGGTCTCATGAGATGAAGCTGAGAGCAAAAGGAGAGGTTTGCATTATGGGTGAGGTACATGGAGGAGAATTGAAAGTCTTGTGGAAGGGTGTAAGAGGTGCAGCTGGGGAGGTAGGAGACGGGGAAGGCTATCTTTACCTAGTGGTGTTGTTGTAAGGGCAGAAGGTACAAAAACATAAACTTCATGGGTTCAGCTACCTCCTGGATCCAACTAGAAAAACTCTGTTATTCCAGATGTTAGAATCTGTGGTTAAATACATTGGTATGTCCATCAGTAGGTACGGTAGGTATGAAAAAAATGTGTAGCAAAATCGGGTTTGCAATTATTTAGTGTATAGGTTGTACGTACTATGAAACTAAGTGAACAAGTACAAGGAGGGATGATTCTAAAAGGGAACATGGCAAGGCAGCAGCACTTGCAAGTGTACGGGCAGTTAGTTACACTGCCAGGAATCAGATGAAATGTATTTTTATCTTTGATAATTTTATAGCTTCTCCTTGCATGCACTCTTGGTATTACTTTCGTATATATTCTCTCTGACACACCACTTTCATTTATTTCCCTGTCAATTTATTGTCACGTGTAACATGCACTATTGCTTAGTCACCAGTTAGTCACAGCACTGTAATGGGATTTACAGCTGCTTAGTCTATGGGTAAATTTTGTTCACACCATCCACCCAGCAGTACATGAATAAATTAGGAGTGAACTTATTCTGAGTAGGTATGACGCAGTACATTTGATCTGAAAATTGGCTATGAAGAAAAAAAATAATTATTCCCCAAATGCTTGATTAAAGCTTGAGGGGTAAATTTGCAAAGATGTGTGTGGGGAGTTCCATGAGTAAATCTTATTATTGTTAACAGGATTTTGTTATTTATCTTCCCATATAGCATTTAAAATCTCTCAATAAGAATAATAATTAAGAAAGGCCCACTAGTGTAAGGAACAAGTTTGCAGAATTATCTTCTTCTCTGTCTTCAGATTTGGATTAAGAGAGACTGGGTAATTTGCAATATTTTCCAATTTCATGTAACAATTGTATATTTACTAGATTCTATGACAATTGATAACTTTTAACTTGCTGTGTAACTTTGGAGCAGATCTGTTGCAAATAACAGAATCTGTTTAAATCCCATGATACCACTTAGGCCCTGATCTTGCAATCACGTTTGCACAGACAGACTCCTGTATCCAGACTGAGCCCACATATGCAAAAGAGACTCCACACAATGAAGGCATCAGCTCATGGAAATACAATTGCAAGATCAAGACCTTAATTCCCTATAGTTTTGTCTCTTCCTAATGAAACCTGTCAATTACTTATAGTAATTAGGTGGGCAATGGATGTTAATGGGATGAGATTTTAAATATGCTACTTCAAAATTATATTAATAAATCATACAAATTTCTTTACCTGTCTTTTACCATATGCCCTCCTTCAAATTCACATAATTTGTTTTAGATCTGTTAAAAAAATGCACATGATGTACAGGTACCGCAGTTGACTTTGAAGGACTTTAAAGGTGATCCACCAACTTTTCAATAATTGTCACAAAAGAGATCTTTTAACTAATAATGGAATTGTTGAATTTAGAAGATAAGTTATGGATTTGCTAGCAAAGATGCTCCATTTTGTTCTTACTTTTTTTTTTTTTATGTTGCCAGTAGTCACTTGTGAAATAAAAGTTTCTGCACTAAATTCCTCTTAATTTGCATCAGAGGGAACGAGATTGTAATGCCAATTTTGGTTATAAGAGTATGATTCACCTCTACATTCCTTACGTTTAAGGTTGGTGTAATTTATTAACATTAGTAGGAATCTGATGGGGTACCTATCATTGCCTTATAAAGCAGGTATTGTGCAGATAGTTAGTGTTAAAATGCAGATTTTAATTCATTTTCCTGAATTTAATGCAACCTTATGCAAATGACATATTATAATATGCATCTTAGTATGCCAGGCACTGGATGTCTCCTGTGGAGAAAACAAGCTTAAGTTAAGCAGATATGCCTTCACACTGCGGAGGACTCAGTTGCTGGATCAGGTCAGTGTTAGACAATTATAGGTTCCGATATTTTAAATAAAGTCTTTGCAGAGAGCACCATTAAATAACTGCACAGATCTATTCATTTTTCCAAGTGGAGGCAATAATTGGTAACTGTTGGCATTACGTACAAACACTGTGTTCCGCCAAGAATAGCCCAGTGTGATTAGCTCTCAGTAGATCTGCTGTTCTTTTATGAACTCTGTGGAGTGGCTTTTCGTCTATACACATTTACAGATAAAGCCACTGTAACTGAGCACAGCTGATGAGTCATCTCATTGAGTTCTGTACATCTGTTCCAAAACAGTTCATTGTTTTCTTGAAAAAAAGAACAAACTTCTATTTTTAAGAAAGTCTGGGTTCACAACATTGTTATTAAGAAAAAGCTCAGACAGACATCTTATAATCTTAGCCTGTGACATGAAGAACACTCCTGCTTCAGTCTAACAGTAATACATAATCTAAAAATGCGTTTTTGACATTGGCTTTTCTCCCTCTTACCTAAATGCAGAATTCAAACTGTGTTTTCCTGCCTAAATCATATTTTAGTTCCAGGGATTAGGGATGATTCAAAAGTAATTGAAAGCAGAATGCAGCTGGAGTGCTCCTCTAGTTCATGTATAATAAGGACTCTTACCACTTGTGCCTGTTCCTGGTCTTTTGAAATGCAGCATTTCAGCAGGCTATTTCATTCACACTTCTTCAAACAGTCACGGATACACATAACTAAAAGGCCAAGAGTTTAACTTTTTATTTAAAAATAGACAACTGTGTATCTCTGCACTATCGAGGAGTCTTGAAGGATAGTAAAAATGTATACTTGAGCTAAATCATGTACTATGTCTTAAAATTACTAATTACAATGGATAAATTTAGATCTATGGCTACCGGTGTACTACAACAGAATTATTTAACTTGCAGCACTGGTGGGTAGAACTTAAACGATTCCAGCTTGTTTAATATTGATTTAGCTATCATCGGAAGAGCTTTAATTCTTACAAATCAAATAATTTGTTTAAATATTTGTTTAACTCTTAGACATTAAAGTCAACTTGATGATTGCTAACTCAGTAGTTGAATAGAATCAAAATTTGGGAATTGAGGATATAAAGCTCATCAGTCGTAGCAAAACTGGAGTATAATTGATTCTGGCTTTGAGCTGGGAAATAGACTTCTTGACTTCACAAAGTTCCTTGTATCACTGTGCAAAGATCAGACTAAGCCATAACACTTTTGCAAGCAGTAGGATTTTAATTTCCACAGTGAATGTATTATGAATTTATGGAGGCTTTTAGGACAGTAATTGGAGCAAACTTGCTTGGTAAAGTGACAAAAATGAGCATACAGATGGAAGTGTCGGTAGTTAACAGCATTATTTGAAATAATAATTAAAACCAACCACAACTGTAGATGTTTTCTAAGAGATCAAACCAGGTGAAAGGGGAATTATAAGTATAGATGGCAGAGCCAGTCTGAAGTGTCGGATGGAGTCATACTTGCATCTCTTGAGGGAAGGTGCTAATTGTTTACAACACAGAGTTACAGGCAGAGTGAGGAGGGGGCTTTTTTTTCTTCCTCTTTGGATCTTGAAGTAGAAAATAATATTTTGTTTACCACAATAGTGCAAGAATCACACAATTTCTCTTTCTGAAAATGTCCCTTGGACTTTCGGTTGTGTCTTTGGCCTGCTGCATTTAGATACCAGTAATGCAAGAGTCCGTAAGATTTTACAAGAAGATAAGACTGGTGAACACCATCTTCACATTCAGTCTCTCTCTAGGCAAGGATGTCATAAAATCTCATGAACAGATGAACTGCTAGGTAAAAGCCAACCTTCTAAAAAGCACTGTCCACACAGGGCAGCCATCAATAATCTCAGGGTTTGTACAGCTGGAAACTGGCAAGCTTAATTTTATTTATGGACGAATATCCTTGAGCTGACATTGTCCTTTAGCTTAAATAGCTGTCTATCTTGATGCGGTTATGTACTGTAGACATGGCCCTGCTTAGTATTTGCTTTATGAAGCTAAAGATCTCAAGGTGTTTCTCCTTATTTGTTTAATTTTTTTCTTCTGATAGAGTTAGTCTTACTTCCTCTTTCTTCTGAGACTGGAACATGCTGCTCCAGCTAGTAACTTTGCAATGCCTCTCCCACAGCATTCAGTGATTTCCCAGGTCCCTCAGATACTGAAAATGGTGAATGTGGTGTTCGTGTTGCTGCTGTTGAAAATAAGAATGCAGGGTTATTTGTTTCAGAAATCATCTCCAGGTTTTGTTTTTACATTATAAACCCTCCAGCTGTTAGGAACTGTTTTGAAATGTAACACTTTGGCCAGCTAGACACTCCCACAGTTTTGCACAGCTGAGGAAATTAGGCTGAAGTTTCCTCAGTAAAAATGAGACATTGCTGGTGCCCTTGTGTCAGCAAAGGAGTCTTGAACCTTGGAATTTATTTCCCTCCTGGATTGTCTTTTGACCTTCACAGTCTAGATTTATCAACCTTGCACACTGAAAAGTTTGTGTTTCTAATCTGTCCAATCTTAGGGAAAAACACTTGTTGACAGGCACAGAAACTATTAAGCCCAGTTGGCTGAATGTCCATTTATCTTATACTTTGGTTTCACAGGAAAACAAGGCTTACATGATTATGCTGTGTGTGTGTCTACATGTAACTGTGTATGCATAGCAAAGCTGTCTGTCCATTTGTCCCTCACACCTATAGAACAATTTTTGAATTAGTTTCCTAATTACAGGAAGTGTAAAGTTTACACAGATTATTAACTTCCTGTAGGATTTTGTGAAAGTAGATAGGAAGGTAAAAGCTGGGTATCAATTCCCTTCCAACTGTGGGAAAAACAGCACTGTGAATTCAGGCTTTCTGAGACACTGAAGACCCCACACTTAGGAGAAATACTTTATGAATGCTCAATCTTGGAAAAATTTCAAGAATATTTTCTTAGACTCTGACATTTGTAAGAAGCCTAGTTTCCTTTGTCTTGGAGCTCGGGGAGACACTTTGTAAACTATGTTAGAGTTAAGCAAAACGGTGTGTCTTAAATATTTGACTAAGTATTTGTGTAGGTGTGTCTCTTTTGAGTTCTTCTGAACTCTTGCTATTTGTTAGTCTGAGTAATCCATCACAACATACCTAATACTTACACAAAATCACAACTTCCACTTCTGACTGCTTGCCTGTGCACCTGATGATTTCTCTGGAGAAACTATTCAAATTAAAGACAGAAAAGTAAAGGGTCTTGTAGAAGTTAAAGCACCACAAATATACTTAAAATACTTACAGTTCAGAGGAAAAGATGTACACTTGGAGTTAGCTATGGATTTATTTAAGGAGTCAGAAGAGAGCTGACAATAGCATAAAAGGAACAGTAAAAAAGAATCACAATTGTACAGTATGAACAGAGAAGTAAAAATGAATAAAGCCATCTGTCAAACTCATGAGTTTTTGTGCCTCTGGAGAATGCCTTGGCCGTACTCCTTCCTCCAGGCTTGGTCATTAGCAAACTTTTCACTTGTGGAAACAGTAAGAGGCTGTATAGTGGCTATGGTAAAGTGCCAGGCACAGAGTGAGGGAAGTAAGATTTGTAGATCAGCTAGAAAGCAAACATGTTGCTCTATGTGCTAGCTACTTTTAAAAAATGTTTGAACTTTCATTACTGAAAACTTTCTCCTGTCAGAGACTTTCTGCACCTCTGACTTTTCCCACTCATTGTGACTTGTGTTAGGGAAAGGAAACAAAGTTCAAATAAACAAACAGCTGTGTTTATGATATTTTAGTTTCACTGGTGTTAATTGGGCAGGGATTTTGATTTTTGTTCACCATTTGTAACTCTGTGTCTCATGTGGTTTTGTTTTTCTTACTTTTTCTTGTTAAGCTTTCCTTTTTACTGGAGCCCAGACACTGGGAATGTTGAACTGCCTCTTAAGGCTGAGTCATATACAATGAACTGAAGACTGAGCTTTTAATGCTTCCTTTAGAAACTACTTCAAAAATGTTATAGAAGAATATTTATACATATGTATTTCTAGAACATGTACCAATCCTGTAGATGTCTTCCTCTGCAAACATACCTACTCTGTAGAATCTCTCTCTCTCCCACCTCTGTACGGCAACTATCCCAGGGATAGAACCATAGAATAGTTTGGGTTGGAAGGGCCCCTTTAAAGGTCATCTAGTCCAACCCCCACTACCAGAAGCAGGGACATCTTCCACTAGATTAGGTTGCTCAGAGCCCCATCCAACCTGGCCTTGAATGTTTCCAGGGACAGGGCATCCTCCACCTCCTTAGGCAACCTGTGCCAGTGTTCCACCACCCTCAGTGTAAAAAAATTTTTCCTAACATCTAATCTGAATCTACCTTCTTCTATTTTAAAACTGTTACCCCTTGTCCTATCACAACAGGCCCTACTGAGAAGTTTGTCCCCATCTTTCCTGTAGGCCCCCCTTTAGGTACTGGAAGACTGCTATAAGGTCTCCCCAGAGCCTTCGATATAATTTGTTCAGTTAAGTTCTTCAGGAAATGTGGAATCATCTTGGAATCAGAAGACGAAAAACAAGAAACACAATGTACACTTTTCACAGCAGATTGTTTATTTATGTAGAGAGAAATTGTCCTTTTATTGCCTTTCCAGGAATTCTTCTTGATCCCAAAAGGAGACTGTAACAGAATGTCCCTCACAGCCACTTGCCTGATTTATTTTTACTATTGAGGCAGGGATGATTTGCTATGATGCTGGTGCAATACCTTCAACAGGAATTGTTCTCCTGGCTGTAGAAATAAGCAGAGAGAGAAGATCCCTATTTTACACAGTCTTGTCTTCACATGAAAAAGAGAGCCACTTATCCCTGTAAAGTGCTGTCGAGTCTAAAAATAACTGGGACTGGGAAGAAAAAGAAAGTTTTGCTTCCTGCATTTGTGCACAGGTGAAACACTGTTCGGCCATATTTATTTACAAGTCTTACCTTTACGTGGTTAGCTTCTGTTCTTCACTTTTAACTGCAGTAATGTTATTTTGATTTATGAATTAAATCACCAGATGACAGTTTAAGATGACAGAAAATTAGCTTTTAGAGGCATTTTTCCTTCCCCTCTCAATTTTGAAGCACTTGTCTTCAAAACTGAGCCTTACATGTCATACTCAGGATAACACTATTGTGTCCTTTGTCTTAGATTCTGATACCAAAAGCATTTGTTGCCTGCTTGAACACAAAGACAGAACACTTCTAAAGCCCCAAATGATACCCTGGTATCTATTTTTGTGATGTCTTTGATTTGTATGTGAATCTCAGCTTGTGATGAGCTCTGTGCCTTCTCATAGCCTGTGCCAAACCCATGGAAACATAATACTGGATGCCAGTATGACACCGAGACTCATTACTTGAATATACTTCTGTTGCAGTTCCAATTCCATTTTATCCAATCAGTATCAATTAATGTGTAGATTGTAAAAATTCCATTTGTTACAGTGATACCTGCTATTGACAATAGCTTTATGCACAAACCTTAACATTTATAAATGCTTCTGGATGTATTAGTTAGATGCACACTACTGTTACAGCTTATTGGAAACAGTCTGGGTGGATATGGAGTTTTAAAACTCCACTTTCAAGTCAGGTGCTGACAGGGAAGGTTGAGCTTTTTGGGAGATAACAATGTTGGGATTTGTTCAGCTTTCAACTGGAGAAGTTCTGTTTGCACACAGGATTCATTCCAGAGAGGTTCACACAAACAGCAGCCCAATTTGGTAATCTATCAATATGCAGGCATTTATAGCAATGCTTTATTTCCTTTACAAACCATGGCTGGAGTGGAACAGAGTAAGTAATCCATCAATTCAGTTTGAACTTTGACATTGGGCACCATTGTCAGGCTCCATTGAAAATACATCTTCAACTATGGGAACAAAATGGATCATCTTAACATCTTCCTGTGTGTGGAAAGCACTTCCTGTGTAGAGACAATCTGAGGTCTGAACCGAGTAATTTCCTTCAGAAAGCTGAGAGTCTTGCAAAGAACAGGAGGTGCAGTGATAATACTCCCAGGTTTACCAAATCCTTCTATTATTACTGAATGTACACACACACATGTACATGTGCGTGTGCAAATAACTTGTGGCCAGTGGATACACTACTCTTCTATAAATCAAGACTTCTGAACTATCAGCTCGCCTTGACCTGTTGTCTGGCTGGTGGTTTGGCATTGTGGAGAAAAATATTTGGCATATCTGATTAGAAGCTTGCTGTACATTGTAAAGCGAATTTCAACTATTCCTTCTAAAACAAATTACTTCACAAGGCACAGGCTTCTTTTAACATTTAAAATGTTGTGGGGAAAAATAATCTGACCCTGAGACTACTTGTCAAACATGCCTTGAGAGTTTTGTTATCATTGAAAGTGCACAGGTTTTGTGTTTATGTAACTCAGTATTTTTAAGTACCTTAAAGACCTGAAAGACTGTGCCTCATTTTAGGAAGAAACATAAACCCCAGACTGTCCAACTTCTTCCCAGATCAAAAGTTTTCAGATGCTTTGGATTTATTTTAACTTTCTTTGATAATTCATGTAGAGATGAGTAATAGAAACAGTATTATCTTCCAGATGTCTTATTTTGTCACACCTCAGGCTACTTCAAATGCCACATCCGCTCACTTGTCTTGCCCCAAACTCCTGAAGTCTCCCTTGCTCCTTGTTCTGGCTCCTCTTCAGCCTCTACCCCATGCCCTCCCCGTCAGTGTCATCTCCAGATTATGTCTGTCCCACCCACAGCTTTGCCACTCCTAGTGGATATTTTTCATTAATGGAGGTAGGTAAAGAAACTCATGGTGGGAAAGAAAATGAGGCTTGCCCATGGTGGCCCCACATCTTTCCTGGTGAAAGCAGCTGATGCTAGTGAGGAGGTGAGGGAAGAGGTCTGCCTCTCCCTGGGACAGACTTCTCCATCCCAAGGGATAGAGTTTTTCCTCTGGCATGCTGGAGCTGCTCCTTTCTCCTGGAGACAATGTTTAGCTCCCATCAAACTCTTTACATATTCCCCTGTGGTTTCTGAAAAGATGAGAGTTGTCAGTCTTTCAAGTGAAGGATTTTGGTGTTTCGGAAAATGTGTTAATACTTCCCAGCAGCAGTCATTCATTTTGAATTTCTTTTTTCTAAGGCTTGGTAAAGTTTTGAATTGACAGCCCTTTACTAAACAAATAATGCCATGACCAAGATGTACAGTTTGATTTCACAACTCATATCCTGTGGACAGTGAAGGGATGACAGTAGGACTGAGGTGATGGGTGGGGTCATCCTGGAAGCCAAAAGCAGGTCAGGGTATGTCTCCTCTCAGCAAGGGTATCCATATAGAGAGCAGGTCCAAGGAGGTCTCTGTCCAACCGTCACTACTGTGCTGTGCATTCAAAGACTGCTTTAACACCAGTGGGATCCAGCACTTCATTAAAACAAAACAAAATTTGCAAGACTTTTTTTTTTTTTTTTTTTTTTTTTTTTTTTTTTTTTTTTTTTTTTTTTTTTTTTTTTTTTGATATGTGGAAACCCAGCAATAACATAAATGCTAATACTGAGATTTAAGTAGTCAGCCTTACAACAATCAAACATGGATTAGCAATACTTAGCTCTGCAGGAACATTTAGATCTTTAGATTGAAATGAGACACCTCAAAATAAATCTGTTGTAACTTTTATTTTGATCCCAGGAAGATCTTGGAATGAACAGGAAGCTTGTTCTTATTTCTGAGTACTACAGAGTAATTGATTTTTCTACGGATGGTAATTTAAAGGGTGTTAGCAGTAGTCTTAAGGGTCATGGACCAATAGTAACATAGCGGTCTTCCAATACCTCAAGGGGGCCTACAGGAAAGATGGGGACAGGCTGTTCAGTAGGGCCTGTTGTGATAGGACAAGGGGTAATGGGTTTAAATTAGAAGGAGGGAGGTTTAGATTAGATATTAGAAAAAAATTTTTTACAATGAGAGTTGTAGAACACAGGAACAGGTTGCCCAGAGAGGTGGTGGATGCCCCATCCCTGGAAACGTTCAAGGCCAGGCTGGATGAGGCTCTGAGCAAGCTGATCTATTTGGGGATGTCCCTGCTCCTTGCAGGGGGGTTGGACTAGATGACCTTTGAAGGTCCCTTCCAACTGTAGCCATTCTATGATTCTATAATTTTAATATCTCAGAGAAAATCATGTTGATGTTCTTATGAGTTTGTTCCCTTCTACTTTAAATTATATATTTTGTAGTATCTGATATTCCTTAACATTTAACAAGTGCATATTTTGATTCTATTTATTCAGGCTTATAGTTTAACATATGCATTTACACATACTGCTTTAGACACAGCAGGAGGGAAGCACTTTTCATTTTATCTGTCTTAAGTTTTTGCGTTTATTTTCTTCTCTTCCTACTGTGCTAAGATCCTCAGAAACATTAACGTTTTTGATCCTGTAATATTAATGAATCACATCAGCCTCATGTTGTAAGTCAGTATTTCCCTCCCCCATCTTCACAGTACCTTGGCTTCTTCCCCACCCTATCATCTTAACTCACACCCCCAGAGTTGCATAGATTTTATCAGTGATGTTTAAATATGCTACTGTTACTGAGGGGTTAAGCAGGTAGGATGATTGCACTAATAAAAATTGATAAGTAGTCAGGTTATCCTTCCTAATTTATTGCCATGGCAACAGACAGCACATGTGGCTTGTTGCTGAAGAACAGAATGCTAATAATCAAATGTGTCTTACCCAAATGAATATATAACACAGCTTACTAATACAGCGCCTTGACATTGTATACATTACTGAACAGCAGCATGTATTAATTCTGTGTCTAAGTTACTTGATGCATATGCTCTGGAGAACAGGAAAAATGAAAAAGCACGTCTGCTACATCAAAGCTGTTCATTAAAGTAATGTATTTTAAATAGTATATACAGTGAAAGATCCAATTCTCCAACACTTATCTTGTTTATTTCAGTAGGTGGTTGGTATACTACGAAAATGCAGTACTGCATAGTCATTGTCAGATGGCATAAAAATAACCAACACAGCACAGGAGTTCAATTAAGCAATAATCTCTGGGGAAAAAATGGTCATTACTAGCAGCTAATGGTTGGTTTGTTAGTTAATGGCCCAAGGCAAAGCTGAAAGCAGTTAAGCCTCTAACAAACTGGTTGTGAATTATGGCAACAATGGTTTTGCTGGGGATTTTCCCCCATATTATATATTACATATGCTAGTTTATGTTAGAAATAATGTATGTTTAAAGATAGTAGTTGTTACACAGGATGTTATTGGAAATGTCAGGTGTTTCAAGAAAATGAACAATTTATTTTCTACCAACAAGGAAGATAAATATGCATTCTTTTGCATATATATAGCATACATATTATATATGTATATGGTACATGTATTTCATACTAAATATAAAATATATGCTATACATATATATAATATGTTAGAGATGATATATAATATATAAGACTACTTGTCAATCTGGAAATACCTACATCATTGAAAGTCCACAGATTATGTCTCTATATACATACACATACATATATACACATATACATGTAGGCACTTATATGTACTTTATACACACACACACCCCTTCAGTTTTTTTCCAGTGTCCTCCGTACGTACTTCAGTGAATTGGTAAGGAGAAGAAAGGACAAAACAAGACTCTTTCAAAGCCGGCAAATCAGCTCATCCCAGTATTTTACAAAGGTAAAGCTTCTGCTTCACCTGAAATCATCAATATCATCATCATATTTCTTAATCTGAGATCTTGTAGCACACTGTTTGTTTTGCACTATAATCTCAGAATTAATTTCTTTATCAGTCATGCTTTCTATTAAATACCACAGGACTTACTATAACCAGAACAAGCTATGGACCCAAACTTGTGAGGCCTGAAACAGTTATGCTGGGGAGTGTAATGTTTTATCTGTTTTAACTCAAAGCTTTGTTACATTGAAATGGATATTTTGCTCATGCAAATTGTTGGGATGCAAGTGCAGTCTACTTCCAGAAAGCAAAAGGGTGATGCGGTTTTAATAAACTTCCTGGAGATTTAAAAGTATCTTGATAAACTGAAATGGTTTGTGAAAATTACTATGATGTTACAGTAAAACAGCTTCACAATGAATCTGAGGTGAGGCAATTTCAGATAAGACAGGGAGCCATAAAACTGTCATGAACACAAAGCAAACTATATTTACAGTACGAGTACCATATTTTCATTCTGAAAATTTTCATGGGTACAGTTCAGTCTTAGATCACTTATTTAGATGCCAGTGTAGGTAGGTTTCTAGTTCTAGGAATGGTGAATTTGGACTAGATTGAGTGCTGGTGTTAGCGCTATTTGTACTTGTAAAACAATTAAAAATTAGATAGGAAAAAAAGAGAAGATCTTCCAAGGATTTACCAAGAGTGAAAGTTTCCTATAAAATCCTCAAAGGATGGAAATGTGTATATGAAGAACTTAAAAACTATATTTCATTTCTGAAAATTGTTCTTGAACATGTATATATAAAAATATGTAAATATATCCATGCATATGTATGCACACACATAAACACACAGCACTACGTAAGAAACAATGCAAATACGTTAATTTTTGATGAAACTAAAGAAATGAATGGGCAATCTTTAGATATGCATATGTACTGTCTCAGTTTTTTTTTCACAGGACTCCTAGGACCCTCCAGCAAAATAAAGAACCACAGTACTGCATAGTCTCTTTGTAGTCTAGGCTCATTTCTGAAAACTGGCAATATTCTCTCCTTCCTGTGAAAAGCTGTCCAGCAGAGCTTTCAGCTTGAGCTTTATGATACTTTTCTTCCTTTCTCATAAGGTGCTTGAATCCTCACCAGTCAGACCTGCGTCTCTGAGCAGGAGTTACTGGGATTGCAAATGAAATTGCTGTTGTGTAGGATCTCTTGCAAGTCTGAAAAACAAAGTAATTGAGCTATGACACAGTCGGGGAAAAAAGGGAAAGACTCGTTTTTAAGCTACTGAATACCCTTAGAAATACTTGTAACAAGGAAAGGATTCAAAGTTCCTCAGAGATATCAAATAAGCTCTGTGAATCCAGTTGAACTTGATGAACTGTGGAGAAAAAGGCAGAAAAAGGCACTGGGCCAAATCACCAAGCCAGAAAGACACATTAAAGAACAGGATCCAGGAAAGACTATTTCTAACATTTCCTGTAAGAATGCCCTGCATGTTCATGCTACATGAGGCTTTACATTGGGCTCAAAATATCAGAATCTGCAATTATTCAACTACTTAAAAATGTTAGAAATATTGCCTGCAAGCCCAGAGGGCCAGAAGGCATTGACAAATATCTACCAAAAGAACTCCTCAGCCAAATGTAGGGTAGCTCTTAACTTTTTAAAAATCATTAAGGTTAAGTCTGATCACTGATAATCTTTCCATTTTATTTTTTCAAAAGAACATTACCAATTTTAATATCTCAAATTGTCGTTAAATTCAGGTTTGGCTTTAGCTATGTATGGACTAAAAGGACAGAAACTATTTAGTCTGAATCACATGGCTGATGACACGTGCAGAAGTGTCTGCAAGATATGACCTACTAGAGCAGAACCTTCCTCAGTATATCCTAGGGAAGATCTCCGTGCATCTTCCCAATGTTTTTGATGTAGGAAATTGATGGTGTGAAATCTGCAGATTCAGATTGCTTCACTCAAGGTTTTCTGACAGTAGACTTCCAAATCATCACAGTCATGAGCTGCAATTATAAAATGGCTGCTAGGTACCTCAGAGCTGCCTATATCAACAGGACAGGGTCACATTAAAATGTTTTATCAACTGTTTGTAATCTTTATAAATGCCTGATTCACTTACCTGAAAATTCTTTCCTCTAAAACAATAAAATGACCCTGTTTCAGAAAAAAAGGATGTTGGATAAAAGAAATTTAGATTATGTGGACTGAACTGCATGAACTCTTAAGTGAACTTTGGAGTCAAGTGGCTACTTCACTTAAGTGGCTTATGAAGGTAGGAACTTTGAGCCATTGATATTTTTTGTTCACACTGTTGCTTAGACATCAAGGGCTAAATCCATGAAGGATGTAGGCATCACAAAGACCAGTGTCTAAAATGAGGTGGCTCTGCATGTTCTCCATAATGCATAGGAAGAGCTCAGCATTGAGAAGGGGAATACAGAAAGCAAATGAAATAAGGTGAGCACTGCTGAAGCCAGTCAGCAGGAAATAATCAGAAGAACTTGGGGCATTGCAAGAAGTCCTATACCGGACTGCAAATGGAAAAGGGAGCCTCCATCTGAAACTGAATGTGTGAAACCCCTCCTGATGTAAGGTAAGTAAGCAAGAACAGGTTGGGTTTGTTTGTTTTTTTTCATGTAAAACAGCATACAAAAAAATCTAACCGAGTTAGGAATATTCTGGTAAGATGTTAAAAGACCCAGGTTTAGCTCCCTCTTTGGAATTAGCTTCTTTACCTGTGAGGTTAAATGGTCATATTAATGCTTCCATTATACTGTCTGCTAGATATCAAACCTCAGGGGTCAAACTAGAATAACTGAGATCTTTTACAATCCAAATAAACACTCTAACCATTGAATTATTGATTAAAAACAGACAATGAGTTTCATATTTTTCTTAGTTCTCTACTGTGTAAGGCTCAAAACCAACAAACAATTCTGATTTTACTGTAGAAATTGAAGTAGAAGAAATCTAGGTAACAACGTCCCCAGAAAGTTAGATTTCAAGAAACTTTATGGACTTAGACATCTAACGTATCAGTTTGAGAGCTGAGCTCTTTTCTGTATACAGCCCCAGGGCCTCAGTATCCAAACATAAAATAAAAAGGCAGTCCCACACCCTGACTTAATACATGTGATGCTCTTTATAGTTCTACTTTTTCATATATAAAATGATAACCAGAGAGATCTTTTTGGCAATATCAAAACACTAATTAGATGGGTTCTCATTTTCAGAAACATTGAGCAATTACAAAAAAAACCTAAAGTCACTGAGCAATGAGTGCATAGGACCTCTGAAAAATCACTCCCTTAGTGTTTGTAAAGCACTGTCATGGCTAAAGATGCTGTATAAATGTTCAGTATTATTAGTGCTATGTGTACATTATGTTTCCTCAGTTGATTCAGATCATGTCTAATCAGGGTTTTTCAAATAATTCCCCTCTGCGTCTGGAGAGGAAATTAAATCAGAAAGTCTTCTGTACATCTGAAAGTATTTTGTGTTAGAGTTTGAGAGAAGGTAGAGTCAGACACGAGGACAGGGTAGAGAGGGGGGAGTTGTACTTGTCAGGAGACAGCAGCCTTAGGCAGTGAACTGTTTGTTCAAATACCAGCGAGAAATAGGAGCAGAGAGTGAGAACCATATGTACAGAAAGTATCAAAATAGGGGCAAGAGACAGAAACAGAGACAGAAACATGATTCTGTAAATGGGCAGGGATGAGCAAGAAAGAGGAAGCTGAGGAAACATAGTGGTGGAGGCTGGGAGGGGCAATAAGGCCTTTCGATGGGAAGCAGAGTAGGGGCTGAGGAGAAATTAAGCAATCAGAAATCATTACTGAACTGCCTGCATGACCTTAATTTTGCCCTCCTGTGCATGCACATTACGAATCTATCTTTCGTTATGTAATCTCAAGCTATTTTTTCCCTGGGACGGGCTGTGTCTCAGATGGAGGACTCAGAGCTGTGTGTTTGAGGAGACAGCTGCCACACAGCATGGGGCTGAAGGGAGAGACACCGTTCCTGGGAGTGGGGCTGGACAGAGAGCTGTTCTTTAGCTACCAAAGCCTCTCTTAACTGAAATAAAATGACACCTTCTGAACTTAATCCTGACAGTGTCAATGATGAGAATGTCAGGCTAAAAACCTGCACATTTTTTGTCAGAATACACTTTTCTGGATGTAGGAGCTATGGGGTAAAGACCTTGGGCTTCTTAATGGAGAAAAGCATTTTAAACCCAGGCTGCTCTGAAATTCACAGGTCAGGGAAATTCAGGGATTGATACTCAGAGCCAGATTTCGGTCTACTTCACAGTGCAACAATATGATACTCAACATCATATATCATCAGAAGAGGATAGATATGAATATTGAATAGATGTGTATTCAGTATATATAATCTGCATCTAGCATACAAAGAAGTTGTCAAATCTGTTTTGAATGTTTTAGGGAGCATGAGGATAAGCAGTGATTCTGGGTGTACCTTGGAGAAGTGGGAAAAGAAAGGTAATGCAACTTTTCCCTTATGATATAGATGTGCTTTGTATCAGGTGGTGATAATAGGGGCTCTAGCCTCCCTAGTTCTTCTACAAAGTTTAGTCTCTGAAAATGATAGATGAGGAACTGTGAGGGGAAAAATGGCTGCACAGGCATGCTAGGGGTTGGGAACTGGTGGGACAAAAGGCAGAAGATAGAAAGAGGAAACAGATCTAACTAGACAAACAATTTAATATGAAATATATGTGAAAATATGCAGCCTTAAAGAGTTACTATTTTGGAGTTGCAAACTCTCCATCCTGCTCTTTAATCATCCTTCAAGTAACCGATGTCTGGTCTGCACAGACCAAGGTGTACATGGTACAATAATGACCTATCGAGGTTCAGAGTTGATTTCAGTGACAACTCTCCTTCCTACATCCTTCACCTCTCTGTCTCAGTCTGCTAGCAGGGATCCTAGTGCTTCTTCTTATCCCCTAACCTTTTTTTTTTGCCTTAAGTTCCATAATCATCTGCATTTCCTTCTATCAGTTCACATGCCTTTCTGTATTGCTTAGATCCCTATTTTTCCAAATTATAGTAGTGAACTTCCCACTGCCCAGGAGTGGCAGATACAGTGTTGTACTACCAGCACAAGAAGGACATATTCTCAATCCTTCTGTTCAAGGAAATGGCAGCTCTTGAGTTTTGGGCAGCCAGAACTGGAAGGGAAGTCTTGCTTCACCCCTTATGCTTTAGATTGCAAGGTACATAGTTTAAGTGGAAAGCTCAAATAATTTATCTGACAGGATTGAAGCAAACTCTGTTGAGTCTCTGAGTTAAGTAAGACTTAAGTACATTACCTGGTGAATTTGAGAAAAAAAAAGTGAAAGTGTGGAAAATGAAACATCATTGATAGAAAGATCACTCCCTACAAATTTTCACTTCCCTGCTCCAACGCCTGTATTTGTTAGAGCTTATTTGCGTGTATGTGTGCATGTGGGGGTGCGCATAATTTTAGAAAGTGGTTGAAACAATAATCTGAGGAAAAATGTAGCATCTTGAAGGCACCTACAATTGCTAAAATTTAACAAAGTTTTAAGCAATTGAAGAACATGTCTTATAGTGGGAAGATGGTAATATCTATGCCACCTATAATTACAAAGTTGCATAGCAATGAGTCGATGTAAGCACACTGAAGAACATGATATAAGCATCTACAGTATAAAGGAAGATAGAAAGAGACACACACAGCAGGGAAGTTAACAGTTAGTTTCTCCCAAAAGATGAACAGACATTATTAGCCAAGATTTTTGACAGTCTTTTACAGTGTATATTTTTCAACTGGGAAAAAAATCTCATTCATCTTTTGAAGATGTAGCATATTTAAGGGTAAGTTGTAATTAATACATGCGTTGCTTTTGTAGTAGGAATTGAATGTTTCAAAGCCAAAGCTGTGAGATGGGACAAGGGAGAGGGTGAAACTTAACAGGAGATTGAAAATAGCTATGGTAAGTTTTAAATTTGGAGACAACATTGCTAGATAAGGGGAGAGAAAAAAGATGAGGAAGCTTGCAGAACAGCTGGCATCAGGTGGCACTTGCTGGACAAGTTTTGACATTTGGAGACTGAGACTGGAAAATGGGAGAGAAAGGATAATGAGTAGTGGAGGGAGTCCTGGAGAACAGGAGGCCAGGGTTGGAAGGTGTGAGGCAGATCAGTTTATCTGCTGAGAGGAATACACAGGCTGTAAAATAGTGCTTTAAAATAGCGTTAAAATAGTGAAGTCACACCATGAAAAGTTACAAGATACAGAGACAGAAGTAACCTGTGCAAACACAATTCATTATGGAACGAGCTCCCTGGAAGGTCTACTGAGTGCAGAAAGCCTCCAGGACTGAGTGGGAGCCCTGGGGAAACCATAGTCTTTGAGAGTGGGTCATCTAAGTAGCCTGTATTTCTTGTGGTTGGAGCAATGTATATATTTGACCTCTTACCTTCACCTCTTACCTTTCTTTGATCGAAGTCCAATCTTTTGCCAAGCCATGAGGTTATACCAGTCTCTCATATACAAGAAAAGAAAATCAGAGAAACTCTCATTTGCTTGTCTTTAGCGGATCATGTGTGTTAGTCTCAGTGTTTAAATTATTACTGTGTCAATTCTCTGATGCTGTGATGCTATACCTGGAGCTGTGGTCTATCTTTGTAAGGGAAATCCCTGTTCAATTATCAATTATCCCCGAAATAGTTCAGATTATTTCAGCAGAGAAGTAAGACACAGCTGGGTGAGAATTTTTTTAGTAGACACCGAAAAATGTAGAAGCATCTAATGGTGGTCTAAAGGAGATGTTTCACTGTGTGCAGCTTTTATTCTGAAGCATAGAACAATGGCTTTGTCTGGGTTGGGGCAAGGAAGAGGGTATGTCTGTACCCCCATGTGAAGCTATCCCCAGTCCTTATTTGCAGGTGGTACAGAAAGTGAAAGGTGGCCAGGGAGAGCCCTCAGAGTATGTGGGATACTAGGAAGGCCAACAGTCTTGCTCCAATAGGCTATATAGAAATTATGTGCAATACAACCAATGGAAAAGACATGAGAGGACAATGACATTTTGTGCATACAGCAGTTGTGCAGCCACAGGCCCAAAGCCTGTATGCGTAGCTAGTCTACACCAGGTATCACCTGGGCTTAGGAAGCAGGTTTCCATTTGTGTATAATGAATAACTTAGCTTTACAGAACATTTTTTAAAGGAAGAAATTACTGTTATGTTTGACTGAGAAAACTGAGAATGGCCTTGCAATACAATATGAAGAAAAAGTGGGCTTCAAAATGGACTTGTGCAAAGAATTTGACACTGTTTGGCACTGTATCCTTGTCTCTAAACTGGAGAGATATGAATTTGATGGATGGACCACTCAGTGGATAAGGAATTGGCTGGATGGTTACACTCGAAGACTTGCTGTCAGTGGCTCCATGTCCAAGTGGAGATTAGTGACGAGTGGTGTTCCTCAGGGGTCAGTATTGGGACCAGCACTGTTTAACATCTTTGTTGGTGACATGGAGAGTGGAATTGAGTGTACCCTCAGCAAGTTTGCTCATGACACCAAGCTATATGGTGCGGTTGACATGCTGGAGGGAATTGATGCCCATCCAGAGGGACCTTGACAGGCTGGAGAGGCCCATGAACTTCATTAGGCTCAACAAGGCCAAGTGCAAGGTCCTGCACACAGGTCAAGGCAATACCAAGCACAAATACAGGCTGGACCGAGAGTAGCCCTGAGGAGAAGGACTTGGGAATGCTGGGGGACAAGAAGCTCAACCTGAGCTGGCAATGCATGCTTGCAGCCCAGAAAGCCAACTGCATCCTGGGCTGCATCCAAAGAAGCATGGCCAGCAGGTCAAGGGAAGTGATTCTGCCCTCTGCTCTGGTGAGACCCCACCTGGAGTACCACGTCCAGCTCTGGAGTCCTCAGCATAAGAAAGATGTGGAGTTGTTGGAGCAAGTCCAGAGGAGGGCCACGAAGATGATCAGAGGGCTGGAGGATCTCTCCTTTGAGGACAGGCTGACAGAGCTGGGGTCGTTCAGTCTCGAGAAGAGAAGAGACCTTATAGTAGCCTTCCAGTACCTGAAGGGGACTTATAAGAAAGATGGAGAAAGACTTTTGACAAGGGCATGTAGTGATAGGACAAGGGGTAATGGCTTTAAATGGGAAAAGGCTAGGTTTATATTAGACATAAGGAAGAAAATCTTTAGTATGAGGGTGGTAAGGCACTGAAATAGGTTTCCCAGAGAAGTTGTGGATGCCCTATCCCTAGAAGTATTCAAAGTCAGGTTGAATGACCTCGGCTAGTAGAAGGTGTCCCTGCCTATGACATGGGAGTTGGAACTAGATGATCTTTAAGATCCCTTTCAACCCAACCCAAACCATTTTATGATGCTATTTTTCTATGGAGAAAATGGAGAAAAATCTGAAGAGAAAAAGTAATCCAAAAACACAAAGTTATTAATCTGAAGAGAACTGTTATTTTCACCTTCTGGTTTAATGAATTGTTAAATCTCTTGCTATTGGTAAGATTTTATAAACAAGAAGGAAATAAGAAGGAAAAGAAGACCCATCCCACCGGCTCAGCCCTCCCTGCTGCCTAAAATAATAATAAAAAGGGAAAAAAAAAAAGAAAAACGTAAATCCTCTGTAGAGAAGAAACGTGGCCTTGTGCAAAGGTGTGCTCAGCAGCTCTGTTGTTTTTTCTTTGATTTTTTTGAGGAGGAATTAATCTTCTGGAATGCAAGTCAGTCTTCAAAAGGGGATTTTTCCTTTGGAATGCAAATTATTACAGTGATGCTTCCCACATCACTGAGGGAATATAGTGCACTGATCCAGCTATTTCCATTTACAGATACTACATACTCATAGGTTTAGCTTCATAACTCCCTGTGAAGCAGATAAACATTGCAATTGGAGTTTTACTACTGGGGAAACTGAGGCAAAGTTTACCATCCATGATCTTACATTCACTGGTAAATGCGTTTAGCTTCTGCACAAACCTACTCTTGGACAGTTAGTAAACTGCTTACAGATGTTAACACTTGCATTTGTGGGATTAGTAACTACAGGAACTACAGGTATGGGCATGCTTATGCCCGGATAAGCTTGTTCTAAAGATCAAATCTGGTAATTATACACGTTGCTGACCACTACATCTGTTTATATGGGCTGGCTGGCATTGATCTTCCCTATGGTCAGTAACACTACAGAGGAACAGAGCCTTAACATACTTTTAGCACATCTCTAGGCTCATATTTTGGAGTTAGGAATAGCCTCCCTCATCTACCTGAAGGTATCCTGAGGTCAGATTTTCCTAAGCACAATGTTTTGTGAGAGTTTTTGGCTTGGATCCACACACCCCAGCAGTATGAGTGGGAAGAACAAAATTCCCAAGTTCCCCATGGTCAGGTACAGGCTTGAGCTCACTGTTTATCTGTGAAAACATAGTCTTGTAGTATTGAGACTGAGTCTTAAATCTCCCCATCTCCCATTAGTCTGCTACACAAATTTATGCCCTTCTTTCTGCTGAACTTTTGGAGGGACCAGAGACCATCCCTCTGGGGACAACTTTTCTCTGAGTTTTATTTGTCTATGCCAAGGTTTGAGGCACTGTTGCCAATGATAAATATATCCAGTTGGAAGTGAGAAGATGCAGGAATATCTACTGAGATATATGTATCCGTTGTGTTAAATTAATGCTATGGAAGAATGCTGTGGAAGAACTGCTTCATACATCACGTTTGTGCCTGTAGTCTAAATTAAGGAGTGTGCCAATTTAGCCAGCGTCTTTCATAATTTTCTTTTGTGCAGTGTGAGAGGAAATCACTCTTTGTGGGAGAAGTCTGTTACTCAGTAGAAGTGCCAATCTTCTGGCACTTAAATCTTCTCATTTATAACAAAAAAATGAACTGTTGGATCTTTCTCAAGCTAGAAACTATTCTGACCTTAGAAACAGCAATGTAACAATATTGGCAAGCTTAGTTATTGAAATAATTTTTTTTGTTAAACCTGAAAATGGTAGAAAAGTTCATGTTTTATTGATCTGTTGTTCATTCTATTTTGAACTTATTGGTTTGGAACAAGTCCTTTATACAGAGATTGATTATTTAGTAGGAGAAGGAGCAAAAAAAGTATAGGGGCAGGGAGGCGTCACAGACAGGGCTGCTTAAAGAACTTAAAATACTCACTAAGAATGTCTGAGATACCCTATTGTGTGGAAAGACCAAGGCATATTTACTTGGAAATGTGTACGACTGATTTGATAAATTAACATTGTGTGAATGAGAATTTATTAGAAAGGGAAGACCTAATGGCAATAGAGATATAAACTGGAAGCAGAAATCCCTTTCAGTCTTAAAGATTCATAAAACCATGCTAAACATTTTAAAATATGTTAAGTACTATTTAAAGACAGCCAATAGCTGATCATTATCAACTTTTAGCAATGTTTCCCTCCCCCACTTTTTTCAGCTGTCCTGTCTTCAATTATGGTGTTCTGAATAGCAACCAAGATCATGAGTTTTCAGGGCTAACCCTCAGATTTTCGTGTGCTCTTATATGAGTAGAAGTATTGATTTTCTTATTTATAGTCTGTTTTTAGTAAAATGTAGAATAAGTCAACTAAGAATGAATCTGTAGAATTCACTGCCACAGATGCCACAGGGCTCAGAGGGATTGAAAGAGTGATTATCCATTTAAATAGATAAGAACTTCCATATTTTCACTAGCTCATTAGGATGATTGTATGATCACACTTTCTTTTCCTTAAAAGATAAACATGACACCTAAGCTTCAGAGCAAAGACCTGGTTTGCATTGTGAAGAGATTTTTCATATAATGAGAACAATCCCTTTCTTGATTTCTCACATTTTTATTTGAAAGACTGCAGATTAAATACGGGATTTGATACAAGTGTGATATGGCTATGAAAATTCTGGTATTGCTATCATATTACTGTGCATACTCTTTTTTGGATATCAGTTTGGGTTTCTTTTTTTTTATCCTTTGTTCCTGCTGATACTTTTTCTGACAAGTTTTTATAGTGGCCCGTATTGAATACTAGTGCTATAAATGCAATCCTGTACCTCCAAACTCAATATGCCAGATTATGCTTGGTTTTGAAGTTGAACTATTCACACTGATCTTTTACAGGTTACATTATAGCACTTCATGAGAAATGCATTATGAAAAATATCAGGGTGTACATATGCCATGGAATCAGGGAGGAGTCTTGTCCAGTAACGGGTATGAAGATACAGTGGTAAAAAGCAAGATTCTCCATTTATTTGGGTGTGATTTTCCCTTCCACTTAGTTTGTATAAATGAGTATTTACATGTGGGAAGTAAAACATCACATCTGAATGGAGATTATTCATAGTCTATAAAAGCTTATTTGAAGAAAAATAATGTAGATTACTGAACTTCATGGAACATAGTACTACATACACCAACAATGACTGTAGAAAGAAAGCTCTTTTGTCAGTGTAGAAGTAAAATAATCTTTTTTTTCCCCCTTTTTTCTCCCTGTTGACAGAGTTTTCTTTATAGACCATATGATCTGCTGTTTTCCTCCATGCATTTGGGTGTACAATCAAATTATTGCTGTCATCCCTTTATTTGATGGCACAAACATCCTCTAGAAAAGTCGGACCTCCCAGCTGTTCTTTTTCTCTTTGATAAACACACTTCCATCTTGTTTCTTTGTTTAATGTATGCAGCAGCTTCCTTTGCTTCTTTGACAATGAGGGTTTTTTTCCTATGTCTTCTTTTTTTTTTTTTTTCTGTAATTCCCAGAACAGAAACTCCTCCCTATATTACATCCCCACAGCTATTATGAAATCACTCAGAAAAATAAATGTTAGCATGTTGTCCCTGATGGTTGTTATCACTATAGGCACAGGTGAGTTGCATTATGCCAGGGAAGGGTGCTGTGAAGAAGTATGGGTAGAGGACATCCGTCCCAGAACTCCTGTATTAGGGTGCATCATGTGGCTGGTCCGTCCTTTGCTTTGCAGCTAGTCCACCTCTTTCATTCTGCTTTCTGAGAGTGGTCTGCGGAAGAAAGGGGCTGTACCATTGCCCACAGCTGTATGTGAAGTCTTTTCATCTTCTCTCCTCCTGCATATTTAGGGACCAAGTAGCTTCTAGGAATAGACTCACTGGCTTGTTCCTGACTACTTAGAACAGACAAGTTCCTTGTGATCATATGCTGATGAGGAAGGAATGGTTGTGAATTTAATGCTGAATTAAACAACAAATTCCAGTCATTGAAAATCAATATTTTTCTCAAGGTGCCATCTGCAGGTGTTTAGCTGCAGTCCACTGATGCAGTAGCTGAGTCTTATGCATGAGATGCTGAGACACTGCTGGGAATTAATTGGTGAATTAATTAGAATAAATAATAAGCAAACAGAATGAGGTTCTAGAAATAGGTCTATCTATGCGGATATTTTCACCATAGGAGTTTCCCTTTACCCTGCTGGGCTCATGGTGTCAATCTATAACCCCAGAGCAAGAAAATTCAGACCAGGTGGTCCTCTGAAATAGCTGCCAGCACTTTATGTAAACACAAAAGACTGGCATAACCTAATCCTTTGCTTGTACTTTCAGGCGTACTGAATAAAGTTAATAGTCACTTACATGAAGGAAGTAGATTGTTCTATAAAGCATAAACACCTATAAATTCAGTTGTTAAATTCCCTTGCAGCTGGTTTATATTTCTTTGTAGAAGACAAAGGTAAAAAATTACATATCATGTTGCCAGTTACTTCTGAGAACTGTATGTGTGCAGATGTTGATTATGTCTTTTGCAGGGTAGATAAAGGAATAGCAATAGTGTGATGTTTGTAAATATTTATTGCAGCTAAATTCAATCTACTTCTTTACCAAGTTAGTAATTCAGACTAACAGGTATTTTAAGAGTTTGTGAAAAAAAGGACTTCTTTTTTCCCTTTTGCTGTCTTTCACATGGTTATAGAATCATAGAATGGTTTGGGTTGGAAGGGACCTTTAAAGGTCATCTAGTCCAATGCCCCTGCAAGGAGCAGGAACATCTCCAACTAGATCAGGTAGCTAGTTGATGATCAGGTTCATCTCTTTCACTTCCTTTTCCAGCATCTGCTTGTCACCTTCACTTGCTGGTCCCTGGCCTACATTTCTGCCTGCTGGCAGCGGGATTCAGTGAGGCACTCATGCAGCCTTTGATGTTCTGCTCTGCCTCTTCCAGGATGTGTCTCGTATCCTATAAGCAGGGAGCAATCAGTAGGGTTAGGTAAAGGTGATGCAAAGGATCTGCTTGCAACAGGTGGAGAAGGTTCACAGTGCACCAGTAGTTGAAATACTTTCAGCTTCTAATGTCCACATAAACAATTGTAAAACAGTCTTTGGAGGTACTTTAAATGCTGTTTGTAACCCAGTGGCTGAAGGATGCAAGTTAAAAGCATAAGCCAAATAAGTAGAATGGGCTACTGCAGCTCTGTAGCAATAAACATATAACAATGCACCCCAGTGCAGCAGTGTCCAAGAAAGTTTTAGAAAGGCAGAAAAAGTGGAGGAGTATGGAAGGTGAAAACATAAAAGACTATTTAGCAAAACAAAGAAAATTCCCAGCAATGTTTCCAAAGATCTCTTTGTCCTTTTCCCCGAAAAGACAAAGCCTCCTAGCTGCCCTAGCTGCTACATGGACTACAAAAAACCTTTCCTTTCTTTGTAGAGCAGACTCTAGTTACTGCACATCCAACAACAGAAAAGATAATAAAAAGCTACTTTATAGGAAGACAGGAAAAATAAACCAACCCAGGGAATTATTTCCAGACAAAGAGTATCCTCAAGCACATAGACCCTTCACTCTTCCTTAGATGCATTAGTAAGTGCATGCACACTTCTGAAGCCTCACAGTACTATAAGACCCTGCAGAGGGAATATTGAGTGATCAGATATGTAAAGAAGATAGTGGAATAGGATAGTGACTTGGAAAAGAGACATTTTACTATCTTTCTAAACTGATTCACAAAAGTACTAGGCACATAATTCTAAAATTAGATCCTCAAAATCCTGCTTTTGGCTCAGCATTGGCTATTTGTCATAGTCAGAGAGTCTGAGTCTGATAGGTAATTAACTGTTGAGGTCTCCAGATATCTAGATCATGTATGTATTTAAGCATAGCAACCTCTGTGACCAGCATGTAACTGCATACAGTCTGCAGCCGCTGCCTTCAGTTCAGCTACAAGCATTGCTTAGAAGGCTCAGCGGCTGGGACACCTAAAATCTGGATTGTAAATGGTCCACCCTGATCAATGAGGCAAGACTTTGTGAATAACCAATGGGAATTCTAGGGCAACCTGGAAGAGAGGAAAGATCCTGAACTTGTGCTGAACTGATAGCACAGAAACACCTCCTCTTCCCATAGGCCACAGCCCAATACAGGCTGTTTGTCTCCCTGCTATGTCAATCAGTTATTGTGCTCTTTTTTGTGAAACTCCTGCACTTGACAAATTCTTTACATTAGTCTTTCTCCCTATGTAATGTAGAGGTTATTTGCCACAGGAACTTGTTGACAAAAAAAAAAATCTCTTTCCCTTGCCCAAAAACCTCCGGAGACTGTCTTGCTGCTAGACTCCTCCAAATTATTAGCTACAGCCATCATACTGTAATCGTCTTGAAGCTGGCAACAATAGTTGCCAATTAGTGTCTTTTAAGAAAGACCAATTTGTTTTTTAGATTTATAACTTGGTGTATAGTTTGCCTAAGAAGTCTATTCTCTTCCTCGCTGTGCCTTTGAAATTTTCACATTTAATTCCTTCATAACATAATATTTTTTATATTGCTCATATCATGGTTAATGCAACAGACAGTACTTTGCCTGAACTATTTTCTGATTTGGGCTGTGCAGGCAACACCCCATTAAACAGCCTCCTTAATACGTGCCTGTAATAATGTGAGAATGGTCTTTTTGGCTTACATCTGACCTACCTTCACATGTTTCAAGAGAGCTTTCTCTTCCATAGTGACTACACAGGCATTGGCATAACTACACTTCAAACACAGGATTGGAAATAACAATTTAAGAGTTATTTCTATAAGGCATTTTGTATTTGAATCAATAGCTGCTTTTGATTTCTGATGAGAGAAAATATTTCATTTCCAAACACACCACAGAGATGAAATTTCACTACTTATTACTCTGTTCTTTCTCTTTATCCTTTGCCAGCTTTATTAAAAATAAGAGGAGATTCCATCAGCCCTTTTTTCTTGAACCTTCTCATCAGTCATCTAAATCACACTATTTTTCCTTTTTTTTTTTTTTTTTTTTTTAATCAAGTGGATGAGGAGATAGAAGCAGTCTCAGAGGAAACTGTTTCAGTGAGACTGAGAGGTAGGATGTGATGTTACAAGATCTCAAAATAAAGTGAAATACATGAAAACTCCAGCAAAACCACGACTACTGGGAGCTGCCTGCAGTGGAAACTCAGGAAAAGTAGTACACATAGTTTAAGACCAAATTAATTGCAGTGTTAAGCCCACTTCTGTAACTTTGCAATCTAGTAACCCATTTTATTTGACAGTGTCTGTCCATAAAACAGATTTTCACAATGTGCTAAGTGAAAAAAAACAACCTGGCAAAAAGTGAACCTGGTAGTTGTACCCTATAAAATGATTAAATAAAAATGACATTGTAGTGTTCTAGATCTGTATTCCTACTGACTTCCAGCTCAAATTTGTTCTGCTTGTCAGTTGGAGAAAAAAAAAATGCTGTTATTTCCCCCCCTCCTCTCCTACTAGCCAACCCTGTGAGCACCTAGATTTGGGAAGTAAGCTGAGATTTTGTTTTGGTTTAGATATTGCATTCAACGTTATTAGTAATGCAAGTGCTGCTGGCCAGATAAAGTCTATCGGGACACTTGTACAGTCCCTCATATTTTTATTATGCTCTTAGTAACACCTCTGTGATCCTTGTGGTTTCAGCATGTAGAGAAGATATAATCTGAAGACTGGGTCTGTACGAACATAGACAGTGATTTCATGCAGACAACTCTGTTCAGATGTTACAAAGCGTATGGTAAAATGAACCAACTCTGACCACTAGATTCAGGGTGTATTTGTAAAGGAAAAATAAATGGAGATCTATTTACCTCAAAATGATAACTTATCAGAGCCAAAAAGAAAGAAAACTTGTCATCCTTTTTATCACCTGTATTTATCAGGCAGAAATACAGTTCATATAAATGCTAAGGGATTATTTCTTGGGATCAACACTTCCTGCATATATTCTACAGAAACTAATAATTTTATGGTTTTTTTATTTCTAGATGTTAATGTAAAAGTTTTCTTAGAATCATCTTTAGACTACAAGCTTCTGAAATATTTTCTAACTTTCTGATTAGAAATGTTCAAATTTTTAACAAATTTTGAAAAATTGCATTCAGTCACATCAGTTGCATTTGTTTGTGGCTGTGGTCAGATTTCTGTAGGTCCAGTCTCTGTCTAGTTACTTAAAACATCTAAAGATCTACTCCTATGTTATGTGCGCATGGTATGTGAATGGCATAATATTAGTCTTCCATGTCAGAGGTTACAAGACTACTCCTGCAAATGAAGTTAAACACGTCTTAAATGCTGAAGCACCTTTAGTCAAACAATAGAGTCTTGTCAATAAAGTATTACCTGAAAGTTTTGCTACTTTATGTTGATCATATAAGTAAAATAATTTGTGAAAGTATTCATAAGTACTAAAGATTTCAGCCACTCAAGGCAGTAATACTCTTTTGTTTGCCACTAGACTCCTCAAACTGCAAAATTTCTACAAACCTTTTTTCTTAATTATTCAAAGCATTCTGCTTAAGATCACTGAGCCAAGATGTCTTAACTGTCCAAGTGTCATCAACATTTAAATTCAGATATTTCTGAGTTTTGATTTGCTCAAGTGCAGGAGATACTACCCAGTATCTCTGAATGTTTACTGACTAAGAGACTCTTAATTCAAAAGACTGTTGACAGAACTGACATGAGTAGATCACATCAAGCACAATATGTCTTTCCTTATTTGGAACTGTACATATTGTTTTTCTTCCTCTGTGGATGTTTATTTGAAGGATGAATAGGTCACTCTTAGCAGGAGAGCTCAACACATGAGTGCCAGATACAGAAGACAGATGAGTCAGTTCCACACAGACTACAAATTATGCATGCAGGATAAAACTGCATTCATATTTGCATTTGACCTAAACTTCAACTTTCAAAAATAGGTTTAAGAGAAATTATTCTGAAATTCAGAAATTGTTTTGCAGAAAGGAAGCAGTTTAAGTAACAGCTGAAGAACAAAGAAGTCTCTGCTGGTAGGAAAAGAATACATTGAGAATGAAATACTGTATGTCAGTCTGCATGAGCACAAGCCAGTATTTAATATACACTTTGAAATGTGTTTATCTGATGAATGATTGATTGATTCTGCTGCAATGCTCAGACCTCAGCGACTGTCCAGTCATTGCTTGTCATTGTAAAATATGGCTTGGTGTAGAAAAAACCACTCTTTTTGTGTTGAATGCAGTACAAAACCTCTGTCTTCCAAGTATTTGTCTTGCATATGGCCCCCCAAAATATTTCTTCTTAAATTATTTCTTCTCTTTCTTTCTTTCTTTCTTTCTTTTTCTTTTTTCTTTTTTTTTTTTTTAAACTTGTGTGATTTGGATGCAGGACTGTTACTGCCTGCTTTTTGTAATGTGTACAAATGAACATGATGTGGGAAAGTCACACAGGTCCTTACAGGAACTGCAGCAAAGTCTAAAAAAAGAAAGCTGCAGTGAACAAGAGCACAATGCTGAATACGACACTCATATTTGTATTCTCTCTTCACTGTCTTAAGAAATGGCAGCTACTGGACATGTGACCGAAAATGTCTCTGTCTGGGGCTGCCGTTTTGCCATAATAGAGGCATTATATTATTTGCAACATCCACACGGATTTCAGAAGTGTAGCGGATGATGAATAATATAGCAAATAAAGATCATGAAAATAGGTGAGGCATGTTTGCAGCGGAGTTGCAGGGTGATGGGGATTCTAATGTGCACACGTTAACCAATTAAAATGGAGCCACATGTACTAACAACCTCAGGAGAAAGGCTAGTGATCTTGAAAATAGCCTCATGAAATAAAAATGTGTGCTTGAATGTTGGGGGGGGGGCGGGGGGGGGCTTGTCTCAGGGAGTGAGGGAAAAGGAAAAAGTGTTAGTCAGCCTACTAGGTCAGCTAAATATACCCATTCTTATCCCTTTCAAATGTAATTGGGAATGGGAATTTGGGTTCCCTGAATGACCTACATTAACAGCTGATTTCTGTGCTCCTCCTGGACAGTGAGTATTTTAATAACTGCAGAAGTCCAGACAGTGTTGTGCCTTCATTAGGTCCAGAGCTGTAATGGGAGATGCCCTAAACAGACTGGCAGTGACCATAACCTCACGTAAGCATACGAGGATCCTTCTGACCCACTTGCTTAGGACGAGTTAGAGTGCTTCATCAGCACGCCATGTAAATGCTGCTAGCTCACCATGCCAGCTTTTAATGGCCCAGAATATTAGGGTGATAGGATTTCTTTGAGTTGCTAATAAAGCCAGTTCCACCTTTTAAATGCGTAAGTTTGATTTTATGAAGCATGTGTAATCTTTGTTTGAAGCAGGATGAGAACAGTAGCTGCCAAGTATAGTTGTAGTATTTGGGGGAAAAGTAATCCCTGACCCTTTTTGCAAGCAGTAGTGGAGCTAGCTACCATTCCAGAAAACAATTTATAAATCAGAGAAACAGTCCTAGTGGGAACTTTGGAAGAGGAGATGTTGCTGAGAAAGATAGGTGGGAAAAGGAATGGGTCTAGAATGATTGGTCTTGAATTGATGGTGCTGTAAGAGCAAGAAATCCTTGCTGAATCCTGTCTCCTTCTACTCCTCTTTCTAAACAAATAGAAAATTCAAGATTATAGCTTCCCAAAAGATTATATATCACTTCTTTAGCAGGTAATGTTAGTTAAGTTGTGCAAACAACATATATAATCCGAACGCTGTGTCCTGATTTCAGCTGGGATGGCGCTAATTTTCTTCCTAGTAGCTGCTGTATTTTGGATGCCCTGCATACACTGAGGTCAGCAGACTCTATAATATCCTCTAGTTTGGCTGTTTCCTTCTTCCGTCATTCACACTTACACTCCTAGAGTGATGTTATCTATGTATACACCATTTCGCTGTAATGGTGACCATCTCTGTGTTGCCAGGTAGTATACCTACAGAATGTTCATCACCATCTAGGTTGCTTTGGTGATCATATCACTTAAAAATAAAACTGAACAAATCAGTGGGAATATTTCTTTTTCTGCCTTTCCCTTCTTTTATACTTTTTCTCAGCTGAATAACTTAAACTCTTATTTTGTGTTCTAATTTTAAGCACGTATTGGCACGATAGCTTTTTAATGAAAATCTCAGTGCCTGAATACCTGTTTCTGACACTTTCATACAACATCCCATAGAGAAGAAATAGATCTTAACATATGTTAAAATGTGTAATCCAAAGAGTAAGTGTGAAGACTTTCTAAGCGAGACAGCTCTCTTTTCTGTAAACAAGTTGGGTGTAACTTTAAAGTAAAATACTTCTACCTCCTGCTTATTCTTCACCTCACTTACTGATAAGATTATAGAACAGGACTGGTCACCGCAAAGCAGACTTCGTTTCCAATAACCTGTCTCTGATTACAGTTGTTTCCAGAATTTTTACTACAAAAAAAAAGAATGAGGCAAACTTTTTTTGGCCCTGTGATGAGGAAGAACATAAGTCTACTAGTCTTTTAAGTTTCTATGTATCTACAAATCTTTCTGCATTTTCAGCTCCCTTTGGTGTCTGGCTCTAAACATCAACTGTTTCTGCTGGTGTATGTATGTATGTACGACAGTCAGCTTTTGCAGTCCTTGAAGGTGTAGGAAAAGTAGACCTTTTAAGTTTCTGTTTGCAAGAAAAACAGAAACATCTGCTAAATTTGAATGTTTGGTTGGATGTTCTTAGTAGCAGAGAGATTTAAAGTGAATAATCTACAGGACTGCTCAATATCCATGCTTGTAGGTCACTTCTGTCACATAGTCCCTAATTAACCCCAGGTTACAGAACCATTTAGCACAGACCTATGATTACTTTCCTAGTGTTAAAATGATTTTACTTGGAAAAAATTACTGTAATCCCCTTTTTACGGAACAGAGAAGACACTAAGGCAGAAGGAGAACACACTTCTCTCTGCCCTTTTTTTTTTCTCACCCTGGATTACAGTAGTGCTATGAAGCACAGAGAAGAGCGACTTTTACAAAGTTATAGAGGATGTCTATGACCGAACAGGGAACAATTTCTGGATTTGCAAGGAAGGCAAAGTGTGCATAGCTTACAATGCAGCTGTTTAAATGGCTAAAACAATCAGTGTAGTTTCAAGGGCATTTAGTCCCATACAGCCTTCCATGAACTGTCCAGGTTCTCTCCCCATCTCACCTCCCTGTGCAAATCTGGTGTGAAAAAATTTAATAAGGCCATTTAAGGAAATCCTATACAGTGAACATGGAGATAGCTTTCCTTCAGCTTCTTTTAACACATGGCTAGATCCTATATGGGTTTTACTAACACATTCCCAATATCCTTGGAGTCTGGTCTGTCTTGTAACACAAAGATGCCCCTTTCTCTGCTTGTCAGACAAGCTGATGATGTCAGAGAAGCTGAGATACTTGAGCATCATTTGTAACACCTCTGTGACATTAAGCTGGTAGAAACAAACATAAATTGATGAGGATTCAGTTCAACAAACACAAAACACTTGGAATAAGCTTCTACCATGATTTTATGCCTAGACTCATATTAAAGTAGGAATAAAGCTTAGACCATTAGCTAAATAATGGATCTGCGGTAAACAAGTCATAGAATCATAGAATCATAGAATGGTTAGAGTTGGAAGGGACCTTCAAAGATCATCTAGTCCAACCCCCCTGCAAGAAGCAGGGACCTCCCTGACTAGATCAGGTTGCTCAGAGCCTCATCCAACCTGGCCTTGAACGTTTCCAGGGATGGGACTTCCACCACCTCTCTGGGCAACCTGTTCAAGTGCTCTACAACTCTCATTGTAAAAAATTTTTTTCTAATATCTAATCTAAACCTCCCTCCTTCTAATTTAAACCCATTACCCCTTGTCCTATCACAACAGGCCCTGCTGAAGTGTTTCTCCCCATCTTTCCTGTAGGCCCCCTTGAGGTACTGGAAGACCGCTATCAGGTCTCCCCGGAGCCTCCTCTTCTCTAGGCTGAACAGCCCCAACTCTCACAGCCTGTCCTCATAGGAGAGGTGCTCCAGCCCTCTGATCATCTTTGTGGCCCTCCTCTGGACCCTCTCCAACTGGTCCATGTCCTTCTTATGTTGGGGACTCCAGAACTGGACACAGTACTCCAGGTGGGGTCTCACCAGGGCAGAGTAGAGGGGGAGAATCACCTCCCTCGACCTGCTGGCCATGCTCCTCTTGATGCAGCCCAGGATGCGGTTGGCCCTCTGGGCCGCAAGGGCACATTGCCGGCTCATGTTGAGCCTCTCGTCCATCATCACTCCCAAGTCTTTCTCCTCAGGGCTGCTCTCAATCCATTCTCCGCCCAGTCTGTATTTGTGCCTGGGATTGCCATGACCCAGGTGCAGGACCTTGCACTTGGCCTGGTTGAACTTCATGAGGTTGGCACGGGCCCACCTCTCCAGCCTGCCCAGGTCCCTCTGGATGGCATCCCTCCCTTTGAGCGTGTCGACGGCACCACATAGCTTGGTGTCATTCAAAGTGTTTAAGCTGACTGCTCAATAATCTAGTTTATTTTGTTAGGTTCATGACAGCTACTGAGCCAAAAGCAAGCAAGCAAACAAAATATTATTCCTAGACTAATAGTGAACTCCTATGTACTGCTCTTGCCCGAATTGTTTACTGTGTAAAGTAATATTGGTTGTGAGATCAATGAACTCGGCAATACTTGCAGTGCAGTCCCAATTTTTTAAGTTCTGTATCAAGTTTTTCAATTTCCTATGCTTTGGGACATCTAGAAACAGCACTGTTTTATTTCAGGCTTCCTGAGGTGAATTTGCATTGAAATGCAGCATCATGGTGTGATGATGTGCATCAGAATGTGACTACATGATGCAAAAATGCAAGGTCATCACCTGATGAGACACTACGGGGCATATATTCAAATGTTATGATGCAGCAGAGCAGAGCTACAATGCTGCTTCTCTCCCTATAAGATAAATCCAAAAGGTATCACTCATGTTTCATGCTGAGTACCTTGCCTGGTGGATGATGTGGTGACAGTTATAGAGAACAGAGTGGAGAAAAGAGCGGAGGATCCATAACAGGTGGCTGATGTGTGTACAAATGTGTTTTGAAATTACTTGCAATGACTGCTAGATGTTGAAGAACATATTTGAAACAAATGAGGTAGCTTTTTAAAAAATACTGAAATAACTACCCCTCTTTCCAATCAGGGCTTAATCCAAGTATGTCTAGCTTGCAGTTACTGCTGTCAGTGAATTGTACTTATTCTACTGAATTGCAAATCATATATTTGTAAGTATTGTCTACCTAGGGCCTTTGGGCTATTTCTAGCCAGAGAGCAGCAACTGAACTACTTTAAAGCTAGTTCAGATGTAGTGAGCATAACAGAATATTACTACTACTCTGTATGTGTGAAGTACATAGACTTGTTCATAATCTCAGTTATTTGGGCAAATAGATCCACAGTTAGTTGGTAAAACGCTATTGTAAAATATTTGCTAAGACTGGTATTTGTAATCCTGTTGTGTGAATTGACGTGCAGCACTCTTTGCACATCAGATACAATAATTCTCATGGAAATGTTTTGTATAAATTTTAATGTCTACTCTAAAATTTGACAAAACAAAATTCTATACAATAAGAATGTTTATAAATTTTATGAATGCTAATATTGATAAAACAAATCTTGAAAGGGGATTGACCTTTCAAATATGTACTCAAATATATTTTTGAAAAACTACAGAAATGAGTTCTCAAATAAGCTTTCTTTCTGGTATTATAACTCTAGTCAGCTTGGAGGATATTTTATTTCTTTCAGAGAAATCTGTCTACTGTCTTGAGTTTTCCCAAGGTCACTAGTTCTAATTAACATGCAGTTTTCATAGTTGGTTGATATAACTGTGAATCATAAAAGCCTAAAAATGTGTAATATCATCCATGGTAACTCCTAACTTTTCATATACTTCAAGAATATTTCTTTCCCATCCTTCTGCTGGAAAAAAAATACATATAAACATGATAGTAGGGAAAGTGGATACCTGTAGGTATTATTTTTTCTCTGCCAGCTTTGCTCCTGCCAAGTTGTTTTATATGACTTATTTTTTTTCCACCTGAAGTTAACATTCTGAACTAGCTTCATCTTCCAGCCAAGCTTACGGCGTATCAAGCACAGCCTAAGTTCACAAAGAAAATCACAACTTTTACTCCCCAAAGGATACAGCTGGTTAAGCACGTTACCTGTTCACATTCAATAGGCCCTATAACTTAGAGACATAAATCAATTGGAACAAGTTTATCTGTGATCACATTTCTTGTGTATCAGCTGCAGCCATAAGGACTTAGACCGCTTTGACCAGCTACTTAACTGTCTTTTGTTTTGACTTCTTCTTTTGTTCATTTCTTCATCTTTTTGCTTTCTCATGTTTTCCAGAAGAAAACATTATTTTAAATGGGTTACAGTAAGTACTGTAGAGAATATAAATTTCTTTCTGATTGGGTATAGTGCGTCATATGTACTCTGGTAGAGGAAAGGCATTTTCAATTTTCGGGCATAATCTTGGTCAGGAGTGCCTGCTGATTCATTCTGAGGAGGGTGAGTCAGAGGAGTTAAATTAGGTTTCTGCTCTGAATCATCCTCTATAGGAGACTATCTTACTCCACTGACTATAGACAGAGCATAAAGAGATTAGCTATACGAAGCTAAAATTACACTTTGTCAATACTCATTTCCTAACAGTCCTTTCTTGAAGTCCATTCTACTCCGAACCTTGAGAGCTAATGGATGAGAATAAGTTAGCTAACATTTGACATTTTTCAGTTGTTCTTGAAAGTGGAATAAAGGTGGAATTTATATAACCCTGAAAGTGTGCTTCTCCCATTTTTTGGTATAATAATAAGTCTACCTTTTCAGCAGAAGCACTAACATTACCAACTTGAAGTAGTTGCATTGTTAGGAAAAAACAAGTATAGAGATATCAGATTCAGAAAATGTGTATATGTTTTGCAATTCACAAAAAGGTTTTTCAAACTTGCAGTTATATTTGTAACTTATGTTTATTTAAAAAAAAATTTATATAGGTCACGAATTTTTACATGGAGTTAAATAAGCAGAGCTGCCCTCAAAATATGAATGCAGAATACATAGCAAAATAGGCAAACATTCCCTCTGACTCTGGTAATAATGCCTGTATATTCAGAGCAATTATCTTGAGTTATTTTTGTTGATTGTGTAGCCTGGGTGCTGATAAATGGCCAAAGCTGATAACACTGGAGGTGGACTACAGGTGTCCATTATTACACAGAGCAAATATTTCATTAAAAGTGTCTCTAGAAATACTTTACAGTCATACATCAGTTTTTCTTCCACTTCAGCTTCATTTAGAACAGCTTACATTTATCTCTCTGTATTTATATCTTTATATGTACCTTTTAAAATTAAACTTTTAAATGATTAGCAAAAGCATCATAATTAATGTATTTTACCACTCCAAATCAAGAATATGTCTTTAATTTTTGGCAACATATAAGATGTCTCGCCTTTTACAGATAATGCATTTCTAGTTTTCTCAGCCCAGCTTGGAGTTTTAGAGTTGTTGGCAAAAGCCTTTTTATTTTTCCCTAATAGGTTTTTAAGCAGTAAATTTTTAAGCTAGTCTAGGGGAGTCCACTGAGTTCCTTTGTCCTGTTCTCAGAGACAGGAGAACAAGAACAAGGCAGATTTATATGACAGGGGCAAGAAGAAATAACCTCCACTAGCCCTGATCTTGTGGAGCATATTTTGAATTGCATGTACCACCTGTGCCACCCCTCAGCCTCCCATTGGCTTTGCAGTTGCATCCAGCTTTGACAACTTCCGTGTATTACCAGGGTGTTGATATGTGGCACCATTTTTATGACTTCTTTCAGTTTGCTTTGATCTCATAGCTCTTATGTTCCAGAGAGTTCAATTGCAAGTGGAAATACAGAGCAAACCTTTTGTCATGTGGTTGATATACAACATATATTTGCAACTTGCCTTTCTAAGAGTATATTGTGTGTAACAAAGGCAGAAAACAAATAGTGCCTTCCATTGTAAAACATGAGGGAGTGCTTAGTAAGTGTCTGTTCCATTTGAGATTAGTAGCTGGAGGAGTTTGATTTGTGCCATCAACAATAACTGTTCATTTTAAAATCATAGAACAGTTAGAGTTGGAAGGGACCTTCAAAGGTCATCTAGTCCAACCCCCCTGCAAGGAGCAGAGACATCCCCAAATAGATCAGCTTGCTCAGAGCCTCATCCAACCTGGCCTTGAACGTTTCCAGGGATGGGACTTCCACCACCTCTCTGGGCAACCTGTTCCAGTGTTCTACAACTCGCATTGTAAAAAATCTTTTCCTAATATCCAATCTAAATCTACCTCCCTCTATTTTAAAACCATTACCCTTCGTCCTGTCACAACAGGCCCTACTGAACAGCCTGTCCCCATCTTTCCTGTAGGCCCCCTTGAGGTACTGGAAGACCGCTATCAGGTCTCCCCGGAGCCTTCTCTTCTCCAGGCTGAACAGCCCCAACTCTCTCAGCCTGTCCTCATAGGAAAGGTGCTCCAGCCCTCTGATCATCTTCGTGGTCCTCCTCTGGACCCTCTCCAACTGGTCCATGTCCTTCTTATGTTGGGGGCTCCAGAACAGGACACAGTACTCCAGGTGGGGTCTCACGAGGGCAGAGTAGAGGGGGAGAATCACCTCCCTCGACCTGCTGGCCACGCTCCTCTTGATGCAGCCCAGGATGCGGTTGGCCTTCTGGGCCACAAGGGCACATTGCTGGCTCATGGTGACCTTCTCGTCCACCAGCGCTCCCAAGTCCTTCTCCTCAGAGCTGCTCTCAACCCATTCCCCGCCCAGTCTGTATTTGTGCCTGGGATTGCCATGACCCAGGTGCAGGACCTTGCACTTGGCCTGGTTGAACTTCATGAGGCTGGCACGGGTCCACCTCTCCAGCCTGCCCAGGTCCTCTGGATGGCATCCCTCCCTTTCAGCACCACACAGCTTGGTGTCATCGGCAAACTTGCTGAGGGTGCACTCTATCCCACTGTCCATGTCGCTGACAAAGATGTTGAACAGGGCCGGGCTCAACACGGACTGAGGGACGCCAGTCGTTACCAGTCTCCACTTGGTCATCGAGCCGTTGACCACCACTCTCTTGAGTGCGGCCATCCAGCCAACTCCTTATCCACCAAGTGGTCTGTCCATCAAACCCATGCCTCTCTAGTTTAGAGAGAAGGATGTCGTGCGGGAGAGAAGGATGTTATGCAGGAGAAGAAGAATGTCGTGTGGGACATTTTAATCTGGCTAATGCATTCAAACTTTGCAATGATGGTGCACTACAAAGGCAGCATAAAGAACTACTGCATTAAGCATTATTCAAGTTGAAAAGTCAAGTATTTAAATGTTAGGAACTACTGGACTCCAGGGGGCATATGCATGATTAATTTGACCCTGCTCTGCTTGGATAGGCATACTAACCCCCATGCAATTTGCAAGGAGATGAGGCTTATTTGTTCATGGCACTGTTGTCCCATTCATAACAGCAGGACTTATCTCAACTGAACTTCACCGGAAAAGATCTCAGAGGTGTTACAGCCATTTAAATTTCATGAAAATAGTCTGTTTGGTGAAATGAGGGAAAGACAAGCTCAACCTGGATTAGGTTCTTGAGATCTAGATTCATAAAAAGTCAGTTTTTACCCATCTCATAACTTGTTTCTACAAGAGTTGCTGTGTCATTTCATGGGACGAATCTTCCCTGGGGATGCACATATGTTCTTGTTTTGGTCTTCTCCTTCCCTCATTCTCACCTATTCTGGCTAAGCTTTCCCTCTGGGTTTTGAATCCTTGCATGAGCTCCATGTCCTGTGCCAACCAGACCCCCTGTTGCTGTGTGCCATCTTTGGTTCTGCAAAGCCTTTTGGACCAATTTGCTTTACCTGCTCTATGATTCCTCCTGGTTTGTTTTTTTTTTATGGTTTGAGTCCTACAAGGAGAAATACTTCTAGTGTGGAAGAAAAAAAGGCTCCCAACTCTGTCTCCTGGCTGCTGGTTTCACACCAGTCTCATGCAGCTGAGAGCAGCTATTGCAGACAAGATCAAGTTGAATGCCAACAATTCCTTGTTTCAGGAGGCCGGGCTGGTTGCTCTGTGACTGCAAGGCATATACAATCTCAACACCACTGGGGACCTGATAAAGTTAAGGGAGAATGACTTTCTCAGAGATGTATAGCTGTTAAAATTGAAAACACTTCCACTAATCATTTATAAAGCTGCAGTTTACCAAGAACATAAGAACTGACGAGATATGCACGGATTTTCCAAGGCATGGCAAAAGGTCTTAAAAGATATTTAAACAAAATTACATTTTTGAAAATTCTGCGTGTCATCAGGTCATCTAAAGCTGGAAAGATGACAGTTACCAAGATTTAATGAAAAATAACTCAACATCTATCTTAATATTAAAACACAATGAGTCACCTGATTCTGGACTATCTCCCAAAATAGTTAGCCTGGGTAGATGCATAGCACAAGAAATTTAAATACAAATAGATTAGCAAAATTAAGAGAAACAAGGTTATACAAGTGGAAGTCTTGGGCAATTTCTTTATCAGGCAGGGTCAGTTACATTGCTTATATGAATGACAGTAATTGAATATTATAGTTGATGCCTTGAAATATTATTTTTAAGGTGTCTGCTAGTATCTAGATGAATTAATATTTTAGTAACAGTCTATCAACCAAAGACAGATGTCATTACTTCTGTTTTACAGTAGTGTGAGTGGTAAAAGAGGCAGTAAAATTTCTGGAATACAGTAATCTAAAAATAGTTAGTAAGAATATTGCATACTTACTGTATTATCTTCTATTTATAAATGTATCTTCTGTATTTATTGCATGGAACAAGTGTAGATAAAGGTACCTCAAGTGTCTTAAAAATTAGGCAATTTACAAACACAAAAACGAAAAATGAATTTGGAATAACACAAGACAGAAATATTTAGTATATGTTTTTCATTTCTCTGTTATTGTTCTTAGTTTTTAAAAATCTACCTGATTTGCTTACTTAAAGGGAAGAATTGGGGTTAACAAGCTTTTGAAATGGATAATTCTTTTGATCAGACCTAGGTTCACTGAGAGCAGATCTCAATGCCTGCAAGATAAAAAATGCACAGAAAGACTCTTAGCTCTTATTAAAGAAAGTATTGTTATCAGTGTTTCTTACTGTGAAAGTGACATAGGATGAAATATGAGAGAAAATTTGGGGACTGTGGTGGATTTTTCCTTCCCACTGTAAAGCCATAAAAATCGTAGTGTCAAGAAATGTAGCCTATGTAAACAGAAAATTTAATTTCATTTAATTGTAACTATTCAGTGGTGGAACATTTAAATCCAAAAGAGAGCCTATAATTGTTTCAGTTGCATTGACTGATTTTAATTAACATTGAGTTATATTGTAAATGTACAAAACTATCAATGAAAACGAGTGGACCTTTTAAAGGTGAAATGCACTACACATAACCTCAGTAGCAGAATATAAGAGCTTTAATGGTGTGAAAACTCAGGAAAAAAAAAACAAACAAACAAACCAAAAACCAAACCGTACCCCTTATTTAGGTTAATTCAAGCAATTAGGATGTAAGTTTTCCTTGCATTCCTTTTTATTTACTTTCCCATAACAGAGATGAATGAATTTTTCAAGGATGTATGCTGCTGAGTTTAACATTTATATGCAATTGCTGAAAGAAAGTCTTTTAATTCAGAAATGCATTCAAACTACCTATGCATTTAGACTCAGATTTGAGATCCACTAAGTCAACTGAAAAATCTCACACTGAGTTTAATGGACAAGGACTCAGGCCCTTATAGTGTGGTCATTACCAGAGTCTCTGATTCTGCAACTGACTCCATGTGGGAGTCAATTGAAGTCAATGAGGCTTCAAGAGGGCAGCTGAATCTGTCTATGCAAAGTCAATTGCAGGACTTATGCCTTTGTAACTAAGTATTGTGTTTGCATCAAAAATGCATTGATCTGCTCTTTGAAGAACATAATAGGGGCCTCTACTCTCAGGGTAATATTTCCCTTCTCCTGCCATGTTTCATCTTGATTTTTCCTGATTCATATATAGACATACTCTGGTTTTTAAGATGTTTTTAATATGATGTGAGTTAGTACACCCATTTTTGTTGGTACTTTGAAGATGATGTGCCTTTTTACTGAGCTTTTTAAAAAGAAAGTGGTGATGAAAAGGAGATCTGTAAATATATTTCTACTATACAAGCAACACGAATGTAATAAAAATCTGTGTCAAAAACTCTGTTGCATATACTAATAGTTTAAAAGATAAATTATCTGAGTTTTACATAACGAACTGAGGTAATTGAAATGTAAGGGAACTTAGATTTTTTTTTTCCAGTTTTTCTTCCTCCTCAGTAAGAGGAGAAGAAAGCATTAAATCAAACTTTGTATCTTCTTCTATGCAATGGCAAAATGTGTGGTTACCCAAAATTTGAAAAGACACAGAAGATTATAAAGGTTTATTTATACAACAGAATTAGACAATTATCTTTGGTGAATTCTTCTTTTGGGCTTAAGGCTTCAGACCTTAGTTGTTACACAGAGGTTTTTTTGTATTTTGTCCTTCAGATTTGTCTAACTCAGAGGTCATTAAACACTTCTTCAGGATGTTGAAAAGAATGTTCAAGCTCCTAAGCTGCCCAAAAAGGTTTAGAAAATGGAGTGATGTTGGTTGCTTGGAAAAGCAGAGTATTGAGAAAGAGGGAGAAGGCAAAAGGAATCTCCCTAACTTAAGTTAGCTGTACTGAACAGAGATTCACTAGATAAATAATGAACACCATTAAAAATATTACAGTTAGTTTGAGCTCTGCCCTGAAATCTGACAATGAGCTACAAAGGACGTTTGAGGAAGGGATAGGAGCTGATGAAGCTCAGGAGGAGCGCAGTCAGTATAGGAAGAGAAGTCTTTGTTAATATCTTTGCTACTGATTTCTTACTGTCTTCTTGGCCCTTTCATAACACTCAATAGTTAAGCCTTCCTTCCTCCTCCACCCCTCCATTTTCCCATTTCCATGAAAATTTGTGTCAGGCTGAGCATAAATAGGGTATAAGTAAAAGGAGGCTGGATGATAGTTGTTACGATGGGTACGTATATGTCTTAATATATGCAGGAATACTTCTATATATCCTTAATATATGCAGGAATACTTCTAAAAGTTTACTTGTTTTCTTAAAGACCACCTTAGATAGTATTGTTAATAAAATCTATTTACCATTTTAGCAGCTTGGATGTGTTTGGTGTCAAAAGTACTTATTTAGCAGTGCTTTAATTGTAACTAAAATGTATTTTAACTAATATGAGCAAAGATCAGCATGGACCTTTGAGACATCAAATTGGAAAGTGTTGGTTCTTTCTCCAACTTTGTAACAGAGTCACTACTAAGGACTTCTGATTACCAGACACAAACAGCAGGCACAGATGTAAGGTCCACTTTTAATGGTGACTTTCCAGACAGTCAGAGATATCATTTACACTGCTGAAAACCACTCCAACAGACTGTCCTGGCTGCATAATAGCAGGTTAAAGAGAAAAGAGCCTTTGGGTGACTGGCGAAGTCTGAAACTTTATAATGGAATAACATGGAAGAAACAGTTCTCCCAAATCTTGCCACAAATCTGTGGGGAAGCTACAGAGGGAGAATCAGATGGCAACAGCTCAGATTACTAGCAAAGAGAAAATCCAGTTTCACTTTGTGAAAGTGAAAGAGCAGGACTGATTGGCTTTCTAAAAGTTGCTGGAAACTGTCTTTCCAAGGGATTTGAATACTGTAGGAAGCATTTTGTCTTGTTTGATATTGCCAGCTTTAATTAGTCCTGATGAGAACAGGGTGACAAGGTTTACCCATTTTAATGTTTGACTAGTGTATTTCTGCACTTTTTCAGACTCCTATTTGGATGCATGTACATAATTTTCACAACTTTCCTTCCTGGATTTGCTCCATGGATAGACCTGTTAGTGTTAAACATGCAGTCTTCAGCCACATGGCCCAGCTTTTTCTTGCTGTTGGAGTCAGTCTGGAGTGTTACTCTGCGGTTTTCCTTCTGGTCCCATTAATCGTGTTGTTTTTCTTTTTTTTTTTTTTCCTGAAAGTTCTCATTTATAAAATAAGATTTGTTCTGATTTTTAGGATAGTTTCTCCTTTATCCCATTGCTTTTTCTTTCTTTTAAAAGCACCTACTAACTGGTTTCTTCTTTCCTTTGTGTCAGGCATTGGTTTCAAGGTCTGAAGTTTTCTATGCTGCATTCATAATGTCCTAAGGTCCCCATGCGTTCTCCATCACTGTTTCCAGATGTAGTTCTTGTTTCCTCTGGCTATTCTCCATCACAAACTCTACCAAACAGTACTTTATACACAAATATGTTCCACCACGTACAAGTTCTAGCGTACATATACACACAACTGCTGGATTTTTCAGTGAGAGAGGAGAGCAGAAGATGGGACTCACTCTCTTTGCTTCTTCTCCTGCCTCTGCAGTTACCAGGAGTAGCGTGAGTGGGACACCCCCATGAGGAGACCTGAGCTGGGAGCCTATAGGCAGGGACCTCACCTACAGGACCCAAACCAAGGTGCAGGCAGGGATGAAATCCATCTACAGTCTTGATATCATCAAGTAAACGATAGGTGACACGTCAGGTCCAAGATCAGGCTGGAAACCCAAGAAGCAAGTCAGGAACAGCAGGGGACACGTCTCAGGGCAGGCGTGGGTGCTCTTATCCAAGCCCGAATGTAGCTCCTCAGGTCATGGGCTGAGAGGGCCTGGCTGGGAATCCCAGTGGGGCCAGTCAGGTCAAGGGTGCCCACGGATACACTCAGGCTCCTGGCAGTAGCCATGGCTGTTTTCTTTTCTGAGGACAATCTTTCAAAGGGGGAAGAAAAATGTAACCTTCTACTAAAATCTGCTGCTCTGGTTTTGGTGGCTAGGGCTGCTTGGATGCTGACATCTCTGACTTGTTGTCCCTTATTCATTTAATTTTGCCTCAGTAGCTGACCATTCATCACTAAGCTGTCATTCTCTTTCCTTCTGCTCAATTACCACTTAAAATACAACCTTTAGACAAACTCTTGCAACTGCAATAGCAGCTAGCAAAGCACTAAACAGCATCCTTATACAATTCTTTCAGCAGAGCAAAGATTGCTTCCTTCTTTAAGACAAGTCTTTCACAAACTCTGATCTCACTGCTGTATTTTATTTGTGAACTTGTTCATGTGTTAATAAAGAAACTTTCTTCTGAGGAATATTGGCAATACCCAGTTCCTTTATTGGTGTCTTTCATGAAAGGTCAGGACTAACAAATGCTACAAGAAGTAGAGGTGTGTAATGATTGTCCATGCTGCTCATTCAGCTTCTGCTCCACTCACTAGTGTGACAATATTCTTTCTGCATTTGAGAAAATTTTGCTTTGGATGTTTCTGTGGATATCTGCAGTTTTCTTTGTGCGCAACTGACAGCTATCTGTGGGCTTTCAAGGCAAGGAGAGAATATGATCACATCAACATTGCAAAAATTATAGAAAGTTTTATCAGTCCTAACTCAGTGATGCACCTTGGATACCTATGATACAACCTCTGATGTGACACAGTTGCTTTTAGATATATCTTTATCTGCAAGTGTGTTTTCCCAAATTCACATAGGTGAAATTACAGGAAATTGGATGTCATATATCAAAATTCAGTTGAACTGGCATGAATGGATGCTTTAAATGCTCTGGGTAACCTAGCATGACCTATCATTATTAGGAAAGACCATGCTTTTCATCTGCATTCAGGCAGTCTACTGATGGTTGTCTGTTGGGATACAAACCACCAGGATACTAAAGCACTGGGTATGTTCAGGTAGGAGAGCTGAGTCCTTTTGAGTTCGTTTCTAAACAGACATTGATTTTGGTTTTGAGAACAACCTCAAGATGGTTTAGAAGACAGCACTGGCTTATGCACTTCAAAGCATTATTCCTTTTATGCCTTCCTGGATAGGAACAATAGAAAGAGAAATGCTCTAAAGCACCAAGGACTGTTCTATGGAGGTGCCTGTGTCCTGCCTGCCTTCACTGAAGAGCAACCGAACAAAAACATCACATTCAGTATCATCTAATGACTTTGGCAGTGAATTGTTGGTCCATAAATACTAGTACTTTCACCAAGTAGCACTTAACCTGCAACATGAACCAGCCAAGTCAATTCGCCTTTTGATACTTTCGTTTAAAAAAACCTAGTTTGCTCATTGGAAAATTCTGGACATGTTTCTCAATTTGTCATACTTGTGCTAAAATGTCATTTGCAGTACACCTGTGCCACAGACACTCTTCTTTTGCCATGTCTTATTCCCTTCTTTCCCTTCTTTTCCAGCATGTAAATGCTGTTTTCTTTCTTCTTGGTACCTTTTGTGTTTCCTTACTGCTAATAATACCTACTTTACTTTTCATGACAGTTAAAAGGATATCTCAGCTTGGTAACTGTTAGAGAACAAAACCTGTAGTTATTTATGGATGCATATAATCAGATTTGTTTTGTTGTATAAGCACACCCTTTTAAAAGTACATTACTAGACTGCACTGTTTCCCTTTTCTTTATTTATTCTTCATTATCATTGACTGAATTGGTTATTTAGTGATAAATATCATAATGATTCTACTGATATTTATGGAACTACAAAGGAGTATTCAGGTTTTTTACTGCCTTAGAAAAAGGTTTCATTTCAGTTTTACTCTCTACACACTTTTCTTGGTAATCTGAACAAGAAAAAGAGAAAACAGTAGGAAATCATTTGGTACTGGCAGGTCAATGCAGTGAGATTATTCCTATAGACTCCAGACTTACTGTATGTTTAAAGATAAAAGGTAACATAATTGCATGGGTTTTTTTTCATGGTCTTACTGTCCAAAGATAATGTATTTGTAAATAGGGTAATTTTTTTTCTGAATGAGACTGCAAGTGTTCTCAGAAACTGCAGCTGTAGAAATATTTGGGTACTGACATAAGGTTTTGTACAGGCTTTCCAAAAATTGGGAACCAACCGACTGTTTTGCCACTAAAGTCAGTATGGCTATCTATGTATTTTTATTTCATCTCAATTTTCAGATCATTGAAGTATCTGCCAACAAGATACTTCTTCCAGCAGGTGGAAAATTATTCTCTGAATAAAGCAACATCATGCTGTGCCTCCCATGGAATCCTTTGACAGTGAGAGGAAACTGTAATATTGTCATTAAAAAATGTTCCCACAATTCAGCAGTGGATTTACCAGTTTCCATTTAATTTTCTAAAACTGTGGCCTTACTGAAAATTACTTAAATTGCCAAGAGGTGCCAAACATCAAAAGACATGTAGCAGTAATATTCAGGTGCAGATACTAGTTTTACTTTTTGAAACAGTCATCTCTGAGAAATTTTTGTGTTTGTCGATGCAAATATGAATTTAGTTGTTTCTTTGCCTGGAGTCTGATACAATACTTTAAAAAAACAGTAAGCTTTACTATAGATTTTAATATAGTTTGGATTAAGACCTTCATTTGTGAATGTCCTGTACAATTGCAGATGATAACATGTTTTTGACCTATCATTTGGTTGCAGATTGTCCTGTGAAAAACCACTGCAGAACAAATCCGCTATTGGAAACAGTGATGTTGTAGCATTTCTTCTAAACAGAAGCATGTTTAATGGTCAATAAAATGAGCTCTTGGCAGACATTCAATTTGATGATTAAAGAATTCCTCCCTTTACAATAACAATGTTATAGTAGAAAATAGCATTAGGAAACTGGCTGTACTGATTGGTTTGCAATGAGTCATAGCTATGCAATTATGGCTCTGTAATTGCCCAGGCATGACATCATAAAGCTAACTGCCACAATAGAGACTTAAAAATTATTTTTAAAAATTATGCTTGGTTAGTTTAAAAAAGACCAGTATCTTGTGAGTATCCTGTGTGCTGTATGTTTTTTGCATGGTAAGATGTTATCTATTGGCAGGTGAGGCTTCCATTGTAAGCCTTTGCAGATCATTTTGCTGAAATCACTTTTACTGAAGTGAAAAAAAAAAATAAAATGAAATGAAAAAAAAATCAAGATATAAGAGACCTGTGCTGTCTTCTTTGAGGGCAGAATGTTTTCTGTGGGTCTAGCTTTTATCTGCTTTCCATCAAAGGCCATGAAAGCCTGAAGTATATGGCTGGCTTGAGCTGACCGCTTTTGCCGTTGCTCTGTAATCTGAGAGCTCAGAGCACTGGTGGATTTAATATTTAATGACATCTTCCAGTGTACTTCTGAATTCCTACACTGGGCTTCTAATTGCCAAACTATGGTGCTCAAAATTCCTGCCTTCCCGTTGACTAAATCTGCAGGTGCCAAATAGCATTAGCTGCTTCACGCTTTACCAGCTTTCAAGTGTTTGACTATTCCCTGAATATGTCCTTTGACATTATAAAGAAGGAAAGATTTATTTTTTCATAAATGAAAAAAGAAATATATTAGAATAAAGGAAAACACCAGTGTCTTTTAACTCCTTTGTCCGTCTTCAATGCAGAAAATTTACTTGACCCACTTCAGTCTCTTGCCTGCCCATCTTCTTGTTTTAAGAAAATACTGTTAATAGGTCACATTGCTGACCTGATATACTTCACATGGACGTAGATATCAGCATTACAGCCCTGTCGCTTCTTCTTGTTCCAACCTATTCTGAGAAGCTTCATCATTTTTTCCTGTAAACAATCCCTGAAATTCTTATGAGTATCCTAAAGCCATTTTAAGTGGACTGCACCAGCTGGTTATGAGCCAAAGGAATACGAATATCAGAGGCAACAGAAGAAATACCTAAGATTTACTTGAATTACCCTCTCTCTCCTGTCATTATTCAAGGTACAAATGTTAGCACTGTGCCTTTTTCTAAATTCAAAGGGACTCTAAAATTCAAGGGGAAACAACTTTCTGATCCAAAGCATGATTTTGAGGAGAATAAATAGTTTTCAGTTTAGCCTGAGTGTGGAAGTGAATCTGCTGAAGGTTATTTGAAAAATGTAAGAGAGAGACAGACCAACCATGGTCAAAACCACAATAAAATCTCAGTACTCTGCACTAATATCTCAGTACTCTGAGTGTAAGGTATATTGAGTTTAATATAATGCATGAATGTATTAACCACCAGGCTATGGAGCCTGTGTCTCTTTTTAATCACTCAATCCATTAGTATAACTCAACATGAGCTGGGGCAGAGTTTGTGCAGTTCATGGTCTCCAGTTTTGATTCTGTTTATGAAAAGAAATTCCAACAAAATGTTCATCAATACCTAATACTAGTCCGTAGAAAAAAAAAAAGAAACTTGGAAAAATCTTTGTCATCCCTCATCAGCAACTTTTTCAGTGCTTATCTCCAGCATCCAAAATGAGCCACTTCATTTCTGACCAAACAGCACTGATTTCTTTACTCTTCCTGGTTCCTAAAGGCTATCATGGTTTAACTCCAGTCAACAACTAAATACCACACAGCCACTTGCTCCCCATCCCCCTCCATGAGGAGGCTGGGTAAGAGCATGGGGAAGAAAGGAAAACTCATGGGTTGAGATAAAGACAGTTTACTAGGACAGCAAAGGAAGAGATAATAATAATAAACATATAAATAATGACAATAATAATAATAACGAAGAAATGTAAGGAAAATAAAATACAAAAAAATAAACTATGCACAATTTCTCAAGTCTATGATATGGAATACTTCCTGTGGCCATTTTGGGTCAACTGTACTGACTATACTCCTCCCAGATTCTTGCACTTGCACATTACTGAAACCTGGTCCATAAAGAGGATGCAAAGCACAGTTCAAGCTTTACTCCCTGCTTGGTATTGAGAAGAGCAAAAATAAATGCTGAGACCAATGTACATGTGTATTTTCATGCAGTGTCTCTGACAAGGGCAGGTGAGAAGAGACAGTAGTGGGAGGAAAGCACTATATCATACTAGTGAGGGAGATTTCATAGGGCTAGTGACCCTCGGAGAACTGAATGTCTCACTTTCAGTCCTAATTAACAGCCCAGGCTTCTGACTTCTGACTTCTGACATTTCTCCCTCTGATAATAAATCCTTTACCATAGGCTTCATGGACCTGTCAAAAGACTGCAGTCAAATACCTCCTTATCTATAGGTAAAGAGGTATCTATATGCATTTACACTGTTGAGATTACCATGTATTTTCCGGTTGGAACAGCATATCATCACAGAGCATGCTCTGCTTTGTCGGTACATTTTTTTCTTCCTCCTTTTTGTGGTTAGTGCTATGCCTGCTCCAGAGCATGAAAGTTTATCCCTGATCTACCTGTATGATATTTTTATCACAGCCCTCCAAGTAACCTATCCCTTTTTTATGCTTTAGCCTTGGTTCATTAACTTTTCACCTGGGGAATGTAGTAAACAGAGGAAAATCAATTCTGACTCAATCCAGCTCTCTAAACTTTCTGGAGTTCTTGTTCAACACTGAAACCATGACCCTAGAGATTCCTCTTTCATAGAGAATATATATTAACTTTGTCAGTCAGTCTGATTAAATCTGTCTCTCTCCCCCACTCTCTCTCATGTCTTCTAGGTTCTTTTTACCCTCGTTATATGCTAGCCCTTGCTGAAATGAGATATAACAGGACCACACCAGTTTTACCCTTAGGAGATAGCTACAGATATTACTTGATTGATGGATACTGTTTTCCTTCTGAATTTGTTTTCACTCCCATCACTTTCTCTTCTTTCCCTGAAACCAGGGCTATGACCAAGTAAGAAAAGGGAGACAGTGAGTAGGGCCCATTAAAAATTCACATTGTGCTCCTCTGCAGCATCCCCATAAGTATCCCTTATTCTGAAGTATAAACTATCTAGGGCAGCAGGTGCTGTAGTTTCAAGGGAAGTCTGAATAAGACAACACATAGGACCTTCAAGAGCAAAGGTAATTAAAGCTTCGCACAGACACAGCACATCAGAATGGAATTTCTAAAACCCTCAGAGCAGAGCAATAACCTTTTCTCACATTGCTTTGTAACCTACTCCATGTGAAAAAAAATGCAAGATAAAACACTCCAATAAAACAATGATAGCAAAGCTTCCTCAACAAATATATAAACCTGTTTAAACTTGTAGGCAAAAAAAAAAAATTATTAAAATATTAATTCCGTATACAGAACGAAGTTATCTTCTAAATGGCAGTAGCCTATCTTCTGATATAAGGAATGCCACCTTGTGTCAAAACAGATTTTTGTTACAGTTCTAGTCTATATTTCTCATGTTGTTTTTAGATGACAGGCAAGCTATGAATACACTAGTTTGGATATCAGTATAGCACAGCACAGCATAGGTTAACTAGGCCTTGCAGAACTGCACCGTAATAATCCCTTATTTCTCCTAGAACCTTATCTGACTCTGAGGTTTTTACATGGTAGTGTATTGCACCATGCAGGCATACCCCTAATATACACATGCTAGTTGAAAATTTCTGTACTTATTACATAGCAAGCTTCTGGAAATTCCATACTGATCTAAACAGCATTGTTTTTTGACTTTGCAAACTGTTTTTTAATCCTCTGTATTGTAAGTTCAATTCATGGGTAGAGAGACTGAACCACAGGTTAGGTGTCAGAAAATCCTTTGTGAATGTAAACATAGGCAAGCTGCATAACGTCTTTGTCTCTTTCTTGTAAGAGGAGTTCCATGCTCCAAATATTGATCTTAATCTGAATGTAATACTGTGTTTTGGGATCTCTTCTACAAACTAGTACATTTATGTAAGACCCCTGTGTCCTATCAGCTCCACTCTTCATTCCCCATTCATTTTTATGCTTAGCTTTCTGATTTCTTAAAATGTAAAAAATATGCCAAAATGGAAAACATCAAGTTGGAGTTGCTATCAGCTATCTGATAGCAATTACAGGTCTAGAAGCACAATGGGACACCAGACAAATATTGCTTTATTTCCTCTGATGGAAATTATATTGGGAATGCACAAGAGGAAAACTCGGTCAATAGGTACTGTACTAATAGCAAACCTGCATGAGAGGACAGGGTGATGGCCATTTTTCTAAAGATGATACTTTCACATCCTGTAACTCATTCTGTAAGTAGATGCACACAACTGCTACAGCAGAAGAGGCCAGTAGGACCATCCAGTTGATCCTATCTCTACCAGAGGTCAATGCCAAAAGCTTTGGAGGAGATAATAAAGCCTACATTACGTACTTAATTTCACAATACTATACTATAGGAAAAAAATTCTTTCTGATTCCAGGACGCTTGGAATTTTGTGAAGTGGAGGGGTTTTTTAATTATGCTTTTTGTTCTTTTTTTTTTGTAGGTTTTTGTTTGTTTGTTTGTTTTTTTAATAAAGATACAGATGGCACTAGTGTAGAATTTTCATAACTTAAATGCTGTTTTAAGAAACATGTAATGTAAAAGTCAGCACTAGAGAGAACAAGTGTAGCTTTTTATTTGCTTCTTCTATATCTTAATCACGATCCTCAGCCAGAGATCATAGAATCATAGAATTACAGAATGATTTGTGTTGGAAGGGACCTTACAGATCTAGTTCTAACCCTGCCTTGGGCAGGAGCACCTTCCTTTAGGCCAGGTTGCTCAAAGCCCTATACAACCTGGACTTGAACACTTCCAGGGATGGGGCACACACAACTTCTCCGGGCAACCTGTTCCAGTGCCTCACCACCCTCAGACTAAAGAATTTCTTCCTTGAATCTATTCTGAATTTACTCTCTTTCAGTTTAAGGCCATTACCCCTTGTCCTGTTAATACACGCCCTTGTCAAAAGTCATAGAATCATAGAACAGTTAGAGTTGGAAAGGGACCTTCAAAGATCATCTAGTCCAACCCCCCTGCAAGGAGCAGGGACATCCCCAAATAGACCAGCTTGCTCAGAGCCTCATCCAACCTGGCCTTGAACGTTTCCAGGGATGGGACTTCCACCACCTCTCTGGGCAACCTGTTCCAGTGTTCTACAACTCGCATTGTAAAAAATTGTTTCTTAATATCCAATCTAAATCTACCTCCCTCTATTTTAAAACCACTACCCCTCGTCCTATCACAACAAGCCCTACTGAACAGCCTCTCCCCATCTTTCTTGTAGGCCCTCTTGAGGTACTGGAAGACTGCTATCAGGTCTCACTGGAGCCTTCTCTTCTCCAGGCTGAACAGCCCCAACTCTCTCAGCCTGTCCTCATAGGAAAGGTGCTCCAGCCCTCTGATCATCTTCGTGGTCCTCCTCTGGACCCTCTCCAACTGGTCCATGTCCTTCTTATGTTGGGATCTCCAGCGCTGGACACAGTACTCCAGGAGATGTCTTACAAGAGCAGAGTAGAGGGGGAAAACCACCTCCCTCAATCTGCCGATCACACTTCTTTTGATGCAGCCCAGGATTCAGTTGGCTTTCTGGGCTCTTTGCTGGCTCATGTTGAGCTTCTCATCAACCAACAGCCTCAAGTCCTTGTCCTAGTACAGAAGCCTTCTCCTAGGATAGGAGCCATTGTTTACAATACTGTGAAAGCGGGAGAACAAAACACTGAGACTTACAGTTGATAAACCTGTATTTACAACACAAATTATTTATTCTCCTCTTATAGAATCAAGTTGTTAATATTCTGAAGTGCTGTATAGAATTGATGTTTCCTAATGAAGGCATTATTTTTATGTATTAGCAGTTTAGTGTGTCATGAGTCCTCAGTAAATAAGTTATGTCACCATTGTATTCATTAGTCTCAGGACCTAGTAGTTCATTCCATTGTAACTTAGCTTTAATTGTTCCCTAAGTGACCAAAAACATATGATGTTTCACAGAATGATCCATTAAGCAAATGATGAACCAAATAATAATAGAAATTTGGAGGCACTTTAATATAGGTACTGTCTCCTGGAAGTAATAACAAGTGCATATTTTATTGAAACATTTATTTGCAGAATCCTTCTTTTTCTTCCATTTTCCCTCCACTCCCATGTACTACACACCTTCTCCTGAGGGAATCAGTATGTGTTTATGCAGGACATTATGAGATGACATATAGAATACATTTTCATTTTCCCACTGTTTTTCCTTGGTTTTTGTTTTTTGTTTGTTTGTTGGTTTGGTTTGGTTTTACTGTTGTTTTAATTAGTTTCCTAAGGAATGTCTTTATACCTGAAAGAACTTTCATTAAAGATTAAATATTTGGAAGAGGAATCAATGAATCAGTATGTATGCTCAAAACTGGAAAGGCAGTGACAGCTGTAATTCATATATTGATGAGTTTACACCCTCCTTTCTACCATTATTCTACTTCCTGAAATATTTCCATATTATTTACCTAGCATATTAAACAAAATATGGGGCTAAGAGGCAGTCTGGTGAGACTAACATCGGAAAACAAGAGAAAGCCTAACAGGGAAGTGTGACTGGGTGTAGAAGCAGTGCAAGTGGCTGCATGTTAGGATTTAGTTTCTAGGCTTGTATAAAGATTTCAGACCTCAACATGAAATGAAAGCCTGAAAAAAAAAGGAGTCAAAGTTTTCATATCTTATAAGTGGTTAGTGAAAAGGTAGGACAAATAACACCAGAAACACTGTAACAACTGACAAATCTATGTTGTTTACTTTGATTTAGACTAGGAAGAATTTGTTTACTGTTACTCAATAACCTGATTTTAAGATGAGAAATAGAAGAGAAAGCAATTGTTTACATTTTTGAACTGAGTAATCTACCACTAACCTATAGCTTGGGAATGTGACAAAATATTCCTTTTCAATTTCAGAAATCTAACCAAAGGTATGTTTTAACCACAGAAATTGATTTAACCACAGATAAATACTTCCAGTTAGTAAGAACAGAAAACCCGTTCAGACTCAAGGACAAAAATCCACCTGAAGAACTCAGAATGAAAGTTACTAACAGTAGTATTTAAGATTACTAACAGTAGTATACATGAACTAGAAGATGGCATAATCTTCTGTGATAATGCTGTAGCTGCCTTACATGTGCACATGAGGTTTTTTGTCTGCAATGAAGAAAAAAAAAATCTTCCATAAGTTGAACATATAGATAGATTCTGTACTTAACAGCCTGGCAGCTTTTTATTGGTCATACATTCAAGGCTGTAGTAGTTTCATATATATAGTTGAATTATTTTATTTGAGCTAGATGGTGGAGAAAGCTGTGATGCAACCCTAGCAATACTAATAACCCTTTTAGTTTGGAAAAATATTTCACAAATGCTTATGTTTTACAATAAAAATATGAAACTAGATATTTGGGGGGTGGAGGGTTACAGACTGCCAAGAGATTTTAAAAAGCAATAGATTTTCTTTAAAATTTGTAATACAACAATTAGGAGCAAAATGTAAATCTTTGGCAATAATGCATGACAGAAAGAGAACATGAACTGCAGGCCCCATCCTGTACTGTAACCAAGTAAAGAATTATGACAGGGAGACATTCTGATGTTAAATTATCACTCCCACCCGTCCTGCAGGAGCTTATGCAAAAAAAATTCCCTAGTAGCCTCCAAAAAACCCCACCTTTTGAAATCAACACACCTTAAAAAGGACAAGAAAAGCTTTCAGTTGACATGAGAGTTTGTGTAAACTTGAATGTAGTACCCAAATAACTAGCCATTGAGAAAACTAGCACTGAAACACAAGCTGTAAAAGTAAAGTGTTAACAGAGTACAACTACCTAACTTTATGGAGTCAAAATCTTTATTTCTTCTGTAGTAGCATCTGACTAAGGCCAAGAAAGAGTCAGTCCAGGACCAAGAATACAAAGATGCTCATTTGTGACAACTCCTAGATGAATATTTGGGACTAGAACATGAGTTGGAATACAGACAAACTGAAGTTGTCAAAAATGAAAGTCCCTTATGCCATGTTTACTGACTAAAGGTATTCTGAAATAAACAGTCTTTAAAAATATACCCACATCAAAGGATGTTGTGGAAGTCCATTAGTGTCTAATGACAGGTAGTTTTCATGCCAGATTCAGGTCTATAAAAAGTCTATGAACAGGAGAGGTCAGGAATTGTTCAACAGATCTTTTTTTCTTTTTCTTTTTCTTTTTCTTTTCTTTTTCTTTCTCTTTTCCTTTTTCTTTTTCTTTTTCTTTTTCTTTTTCTTTTTCTTTTTCTTTTTCTTTTTCTTTTTCTTTTTCTTTTTCTTTTTCTTTTTCTTTTTTTTTTTCTTTTTCTTTTT
>WHYT01017464.1:884274-899954 GCA_009806455.1 Tetrax tetrax | reverse complement strand
ACAATGAAAAAAACAAAAAAAAAAAAAAAAAAAAAAAAGCTTTTAGGATTCATACTGAAAAATTTGAGAAGGGGGAAATCTAAGAATTAACCAGTAAACTGAAAAAATTCCAACCATTTTATTAGCTCACCTATGGGATCAATATACTATTTAACTTCTAGACTTTCTGGCCCCTGCACTACAATGAGAAGGGATCACAGCCCTGCTAGAGGCGGCTTGGGGTCTTCTGGCAACAGGAAAGCATCTAACATGATTTCAATTGTGAGGGGGGAATTTACTTATAGCTTGCCTCCATTCCCCCATTAATCAGATGGCATTAGCAAGTATAGCACACTAGAATAACGTTTCTAGCTCTTCTACAGCATTTTGCTAACTGACAGTTTTATGTTAGGATTTTTATCAAATGATAGTGCTTTACAATCTTATTGAAATAAAAAGGGACGTATGGTGTTTCACACATGAAACAGTACTGAGAGTTACTAGTAAAATGAAAATTTCTGAAGGCTATATTTTACAGTGTATATTATAGCTGTTCATATCTCTCTGTACTTAGAAAGGGAGTAGCTTTCTGTTGTACTGTCATATATAAAATGAGGAAATACATAATTGGATTTGCCACAGTGACTATTGGATGAAGGTGATGAAATTATTCAGACCAGAAACCATATGCAGTCTCCAGCACTAGAGAAAGAGAGAAACAGTTTTGTTGGTATCAAAACAAAAAAAAAGACAAATGAATGTCTTAATTTAGACATCGAGTACATCTGATTAACATTTTTCTTTCCCCCCTCTTCTCAATCTGACATTCTTATGGAATGGAAAAAAGCCACATCTGCAAAAGCAAATATTGGGTAAAGAACAGGAAAACACTTAAAAATCCTGTTGGTTCTATTTCCTGCCTGTTTCTTCTTCCCAGTTTATTTTCATGAATAAAAACGACACTGCTGTAATTCTCAATTTTTCAACACCTATTTCCTGGTTTAAGCAGATCCTTTTTACAATATCTACTTAGCAAGCAGTATAAATAGCTAAAACCAACCAAATTTTGTTCATCTAATCAACAGGAATCATAGAATCATTTAGGTTAGAAAAGACCCTTAAGATTGTTAAGTCCAACCATTAAACTAACACTGCCAAGTCCACCACTAAACCATGTCCCTAAGTACCACATCTACACGTCTTTTAAAATCCTCCAGGGACGGTGACTCCACCACTTCCCTGGGCAGCCTGTTCCAATGCTTGACAACTTTTTCAGTGAATAAATTTTTCCGAATTTCCAATATAAACCCCCTTTTCTGCAACTTGAGGCCATTTCCACACATCCTATCACTTGTTACTTGGTGAGAGACCAACACCCACCCCCCTACAACCTCCTTTCAGGTAGTTGTAGAGAGCAATGAGTTCTCCCCTCAGGCTCCTCTTCTCCAGACTAAACAACCCCTGTACCCTGAGCTGCTCCTCACAAGACTTGTTCTCTAGACCCTTCACCAGCTCTGCTGCTCTTCTTTGGACACTCTTCAGCACCTCAATGTCTTTCTTGTAGTGAGGGGCCCAAAAACTGAACAAAGTGCCAAGTACAGGGGCACAATCACTTCCCTAGTCCTGCTGGCCGCACTGTCTGATACAAGTCAGGATGATATTGGCCTTCTTGACCACCTGGGTGCAACTGCTGGCTCCTATTCAGCCAAGTGCAACAAACACCCTCAGGTCCTTTTCTGACAGACAGTTTTCCAACCATTTTTCCCCAAGCCTGTAGAGTTGCATGGGGTTGTTGTGACCCAAGTGCAGGACTGGGAACTTAGCCTTGTTGACCCTCATACAATTGGCCTCAGCCCATCGATCCTGCCTGTCCAGACCCTTCTGCAGAGCAGATCAACAGTCCCACTCAACTTGATGTCATCCACATACCTGCTGAGGATGCTCTCTATTCTCTCGTCCAGATCATTGATAAAGATATTAAACAGAACTGGCCCCAATTCTGAGCTCTAGGGAACATCACTTGTGACCAGCCGCCAACTGGATTTCACTCCATTCACTACAACTCTTTGGGCCCTACCATCCAGCTGTCTTTTACCCAGTGAAGAGTATGCCTACGCAAGCCATGAGCAGATAGTTTCTCCAGGAGAATGCTGTAGGAAATAGTGTCAAAGTCTTTACTAAAGTCTAGGTAGACAACATTCACAGCCTCTCTCTCATTCACTAAGCAGGTCACTTTGTCATTGAAGATCAGGTTGGTCAAGCAGGACCTGCCTTTTATAAGCCTGCGCTGACTGGGCCTGATCACCTGATTGTCCTGTACATTCTGTGTGATGGCACTCAAGATCATCTGCCCTATAACCTTTCCTGGCACCAAAGTCATACTGACAGGCCTGTAGTTCCTTGAATCTTCTTGTAAATGGACATCACATTTGCTAACCTCCAGTCAACCGAGACGTTTCCAGTTAACCAGGACTGCTGACAAATGATTGAGAGTGGTGTGGTAAGCACGTCTTCCAGCTTTCTCAGTATCCTTGGGTGCATCCCATCCGGCCCCATAGACTTGTGTGTGTCTAAGTGGTGGAAAGAACTACCACACTGGGTCAGCTTAAATATCCTCTCTGTGTTTGACTTGAACTAATAGCAGACATTTATGAAAAAGAGTAGACTATCTGGTATTTGTAGAATGATCCTTCACTTCTTATGATCTCCAAGCATGCGGTAGTCAGCAGTTCCTTGGCTTTTGGAGACAGAGGTTTCAGAGTAAGAATACAATGGTATTTAACAGTCATCTCTCAATCTTATCCTTCTTCCTGACAGTAAGAGTCCTAATTGCAGCACAATTACATACATTGAGATACCACTTGCCTAGACTGAGAATAAGGCACCTAACAATCTGGCAGCAACAATCTCAAAACAAAGAACTTCCTTAGCTGTAGAGTGGACCTTGCCCAGACTATGTGAAAGGAAAGGACAGAGTAACTAGATCAAAACAGACACTGAGGAGGTGGCTGTGGCATTCCTACCCTTTCAGCCATGTATCAGCCAAGCCTGTACTGGAAGCCTCACCCACCCCTATGTTAGCCCCAACTCTTTAAGAGTTAGCAGCCTTTAAGCACAGCTCTGCAATGAATTTTAATTTAAACACAGTCTGTAAAATAAAGCCTGAGATCTGCAAAGATTCTTCAAATCCAAAATTCTAGTTCAGGACCAATGTCTAGTTATGCCATTTGTTAGTAGAGCTCGGAAGTTAGTGAAAGTTAAACAGTCTTTTGCATGTCTCTGCTCTCCACCATTTAAGCAGATTCAGCACTGCACAGCTGTCAAGTAAAAAGCATTTCAGCCTGCAGAACAGTGAAAGGAGAAAATCCATTCTGTATAATAAATGACCAGTCCCTCTTATGACATTTATTGTGCCTTCACTTATGAGGAGATATTGAATAGTGCATGTGTGTCATAACAGAAGGATTATCCATCATATATCCTCCTCCATATATAGCTGTGAAGTATTTAGGTGTGTTTTTGCATATGCACGACCTTACAAAGACAGATGAAAGACTTGGCTCATAAGAGACTTCTCAAGCCAACAAGTCCATTCCCCACAATGTAGCAAAACTGTACACTATCCCTAAACCTTATTGACTAATGTTACCTATTTAACCTTGAAGACCTCCAGCAAAGGTGACCAAACAACTCTCCCCTGTGACCTATTTCCTAAAGCCTAGAATTTTCTTACAAATATTTTGTGTTTATCTAAAGTATACTAAAGTATACTATCCATGCTGTAGCTTCCCAGTAAACCTACTTATTGTTGGCCAATGAAGACTAAGCAAGAATAATCACTCGCTGTCCCTTTTGTTACAACCCCTAGCATCTCCTCTCAGTCTTTTTTTTTTTCATAGATGGTGTCTTATGGAACCGGTTTTCTAAAGGCTTAATAATTATTTTTTTTTTCTGAACTCCCTTAATTTGCCTGTCATTTTTCAAATGTGATGCTTAAAAGTGAATGTAGGACTCCAAATGATGCTTAATAAGCACCAAGTAGAACAGAGTAATTAAAGAATTTGGTTTTAGATTTATTACTCTTAATACAGCTTAATACACTCTAGCATTTGCTTCCCTTCCACTTTTTGTTGTTGGTGTTGTTGCAAAAGTGCTGTTTGTTTGACTCTTAAGTACTTTTTTACCCAGCACAAACTCATGTCCTTCTGGTGCATCTGTCTCGTCACTTGCCTTGCCTTCTGTGTTTGAATACATGATCACTCTTTCACCTTTACACTTCAGTTACACATTGTCCCTGTTGGAGAGGATTTTCTGTTAGTTCTAGTTACTAAGATATTAAGATTTTAGTAATACCAGTTACTACCTATTAAGATACCTCTGTACGTACCCTCCAAAGAATTTATTGTCTTCTTCCAACTTCAAATCAACTGTGAAATTGTTCAGTGTTTCTTCTGCCATAGCCTAAACAGGGACTAATTAAAGTACTGAATAGTCTAGGATGGAGTCCATGCAGAAACTTGCTTGACATTCATGTCAATGTGACGCCACATGGGTTAATAATTACTTTCAATATTTGAGTTGCTTTAATCAACTGAGGACGCTTCATTCCTTTAACCTTCCTGTTGGCTTTATCTGAACAACTTGTAGAATAAAGTAAGTTCCTTCTTTGCTGTAGCTAATCAGCTGAACAAATGAAACTGTTGGGGCATTAAGCTGGCTATTCTATCAAAGCTTCCCTACTTTTCCTAGAAGATAGACTCTGAGTCACATTGACATCTAAGTAGAATCAAAAGTTTTGGGGAGTCTCTGGCTTGTTGAAGCAGGCATGAGATTGGATTTCTGATTCTTTTGTGTGTGTGTGACAGGGAGAAAGAGTGGCTGGGGGAAGTGGAAATTTGGAGGAATGCAGAGAGAAAAGTACATGCTGGCAAGTTTTCAACTGTCTGTGTGTTCAGAGAAGGCAGGTGTGTTACTTGGGAATTTCCATGTGGCCCAAAGGTAAAAACTGGATTGATTTCACTCCTTTGAGCTCAGTTTCTTTTTACCAGAGTATTTAAAAACTTTAATTCTTGTGAAGAGTGATAGGCCACTCATCCCTTTGACAGACTTTTTTATTTATTTTACAGCAATGTTAGGAGGAGAGGGGGTTTTTCCCTTGGCCAGCCAACAAAATAAGCAATATTTAACTATTGCTAGTAAATATCTTTAAACCCAAAAGACAGAAGAAATCATGTCACTGGCACTGGCACTGGCACTTTTAGAATTAATTCACAGGCACTTTCAGAATTAATTTAGTTTTCAATTGCCTCTGCAGTCTCTATGTTCTGATATCTAAAATTTTACAGTTATTATAAAGACTTTCCAGTCAAACTTTTGGCATGCCTAACTGTCGTAGTTCAGCCCCGATCCGGACTGGACTACGCAGTCTCTCTCTCATTCTCCCCACCCTCCGAGAGAATAGGGAGAGATAATTTAAGAAAAATGGCTCGAGGTTTGAGATAAGGTCAGGGAGAAATCCTTAAAGTTACCGTCACGGGCAAAAACAGACTCGACTTGGGGAAAACTATTCATTTATTACTACAACTAGCAGGATAATGAGACAGAGAAACAAGATGACCTCCCCCCACCCCTCCCTCTTCCCCGGTTTAACATTATCTACCTTCCTCCCAAGCGGCACAGGGGGGAAGAGGGAATGGGGGTCGCGGTCAGTCCATTATGCGTTGTTTTACACTGCTGCTTCACGGTTGGGGGAAGAACTCCTCACATCCCTCCCCTGCTCCAGTGTGGGGTCCCACCGATACGCCACAGTCCTTCATTAAACTGCTCTGGCATAGGTTATCTCTTCCACAGAGTACAGTCTCTCCAGAACGGCTGTCCCAGCGGGCCCTCCACGGGCCACAGCCACATTCAGGCATCCACCTCCCCCGGTGCGGGGTCCTTCACAGGCTCCAAGTGGATCTCTGCTCCTCCGCGAACCTCCATGGGCTGCAGGGGGACAACCCGCTCCACCATGGTCATCACCACAGGCTGCAGGGGAATCTTGGCCAGGAGCCACATTACTCCTCCCCCTCCTTCTTCACTGACCTTGGTGTCTGCAGCTGTTTCTCTCACAAGAAAAGTTCATTCTTCACAACAGGCTGGCAGAACCCTCTCAGGATCTCTTCACATCATCCATCTCATCTCCTCTCCACCTCTTGCAGCCGGACTGGGCTGAGTTGGGCCCAGTCGGCTGCCTGGCGAGAGGCCAGAAGGTGAGGCCTGCAAGGCCCCGGAGGCCTGCGCCTCACCCTCTGCTCCTCTGCCCCCGCTCAGCTTCTTCACATCTTCTCTTCTCCCTTTTTTTTTGTTTTCCCTTCTGAAATACGTTATCACAGAGGCGCTGTCACGGGACATTCTGCTCCCAATCGGCTCGGCCTTGGCCAGCAGTGGGTCCGCCCTAGGCCCGGCCAAGTCCACTGAACAAAGGGGAGCGACTTCTAGCAGTTTCCTACAGAAGCTACCACCTTAGGCCCCCCTCACTAAGCAAAACCACAACACTAACCTTCAATTACCTAACTGTATCTAAGTCCTTCAGATAAACCTCTCCGAAATCATGGAAAGGACCCTATCAAAGTTTACCCTATTCCTCTGACTGATGAAAGCCACAAAAATTTAACATCATATTTGCAAACAGTAAAATCCTAGCTGCTTATACTTCCAGTGGCGATAGAAGACAATTAACTAGTGACTGTCACTTTTATTGGCTTGTATAGATACTAATTAATTTTCTTTATTTTAAATGTCTGTACCAAAAATTGCCCTCAGCATGTTTGATGAAATAATTGTGAGAGAATGATTAGACTATTACTTTAATCTGTGATCTCTCCAGCACCATAATTCAATGATTCTGGAGACAAATAAAGTATGATGCCATTCTTTCAGGTGTGAATGTATACCTATCACTTTCCTAATGCTAGTCTGCATAGTGCTGACCTTCTGTACAAGTCTTACACAGTAAGCAAACTACAAAACCTTCTCATAATGCAGATAAACTATATAGTGCCTTCTGTTTGGGCAAAAGACCAAGAAACCAAAAGGATATTTATTTTATCCTATTTTTTAGTGAAGTTGTTTTCAAGGCACAGTATTTTAAGAGACTGTAAGCTTATGTGTGCATTCACCACAGTAGGAGAACTTAGAAAACCATTTGATGCATCTTAAATTTTAAGCTATTTTTTTTGCTTTGTTTTGTTTTGTTTTAATAAATAGTATGTGAAGTTTATAGGTCAGAAAGGAAATGTTACATTTTTCTTTTGTCTATGTAGTCCGGCTGATGTCAAATAAACTGCATTTTTCAGATGTTTTGCATACAGTATCTCATCCCCTGTCCCACTGAGCTGAAGTTACTGATACTGATAGGGCCTTGTCTCACCACCTAAGCTGTGGAAAGCACAAGCAGGGACTGCAAGGATGAAGAACTGCCCACTGTACTCGACGAGCAGGTTTGCGATCATCTGAGGAACTTGAAGGTGCACAAGTCCATGGGACCATATGAGATCCATCTGCGTGTCCTGAGGGAACTGGCGGATGAAGTTGCCAAGCCACTGGCCATCATATTTGAGAAATCGTGGTGGTCTGGTTAGGTCCCTGGTGACTGGAAGAGAGGGAACATAACCCCCATTTTTAAAAAGGGGAGTAAGGAAGACCTGGGCAACTACAGGTCGGTCAGCCTCACCTCCGTGCCTGGCAAGGTCATGGAGCAGATTCTCCTGGAAACCATGCTAAGGCACATGGAGAGCAAGGAGGTGGTTGGTGACAGCCAACATGGCTTCACCAAAGGCAGATCGTGTCTGACCAATTTGGTGGCCTTCTGTGACGGGGTGACAGCATCGGTGAACAAGGGACAAGCAATGGATATCATCTGCCTGGACTTGTGCAAAGCTTTTGATGCTGTCCCGCACGACATCCTTCTCTCTAAACTAGAGAGGCATGGGTTTGATGGACGGACCACTCGGTGGATAAGGAGTTGGCTGGATGGCCGCACTCAGAGAGTGGTGGTCAACGGCTCGATGTCCAAGTGGAGACTGGTCACAAGTGGCGTCCCTCAGGAGTCCGTGTTGGGCCCGGCCCTTTTCAACATCTTTGTCAGCGACATGGACAGTGGGATAGAGTGCACCCTCAGCAAGTTCGCCGATGACACCAAGCTGTGTGGTGCTGTCGACACACTGGAAGGGAGGGATGCCATCCAGATGGACCTGGGCAGGCTGGAGAGGTGGGCCCGTGCCAACCTCATGAAGTTCAACCAGGCCAAGTGCAAGGTCCTGCATCTGGGTCGTGGCAATCCCAGGCACAAATACAGACTGGGCGGAGAATGGGTCGAGAGCAGCCCTTATGAAAAGGACTTGGGAGTGCTGGTGGACGAGAAGGTCACCATGAGCTGGCAATGCGCCCTGGCAGCCCAGAAGGCCAACCGCATCCTGGGCTGCACCAAGAGGAGTGTGGCCAGCAGGTCGAGGGAGGTGATTCTGCCCCTCTACTCTGCCCTGGTGAGACCCCACCTGGAGTACTGCGTCCAATTCTGGAGTCCCCAACATAAGAAGGACATGGACCAGTTGGAGAGGGTCCAGAGGAGGGCCACAAAGATGATCAGAGGGCTGGAGCACCTCTCCTATGAGGACAGGCTGAGAGAGTTGGGGCTGTTCAGCCTGGAGAAGAGAAGGCTCCAGGGAGACCTGATAGCGGTCTTCCAGTACCTCAAGGGGCCTACAAGAAAGATGGGGAGAGGCTGTTCAGTAGGGCCTGTTGTGATAGGACGAAGGGTAATGGTTTTAAAATAGAGGGAGGTAGATTTAGATTGGATATTAGGAAAAGATTTTTTACAATGCGAGTTGTAGAACACTGGACCAGGTTGCCCAGAGAGGTGGTGGAAGTCCCATCCCTGGAAATGTTCAAGGCCAGGTTGGATGAGGCTCTGAGCAAGCTGATCTATTTGGGGATGTCCCTGCTCCTTGCAGGGGGGTTGGACTAGATGATCTTTGAAGGTCCCTTCCAACTCTAACTGTTCTATGATTCTATGATTCTATGATTCTACTGTGCTGAAAAGAAATACAAGGGAGAGGGTACTTCTGCTGAAATTTAATGGCAAATTTCAAATTTGGCACTAGCATGTAGAAAGATTCAAGAAGTGAAGTTGAAGAAAAACCAGCATTTAACCGTGACCAAGAATTTAGTCTTCTTTCCTTTAAGAGTCAGTGGAAATCATACTGTAAGTCCAGGCTCCTTCTGTCATGCCTGTTTAAACTGTAGACTAGCACTCAGCCTGCCAAGCAGCATCAAACACTGCGAGATTATCACTTTTTGATGTTGGCCTTTCATCTACTACTGTAATGTAAACAGCCACAGTATCTTATGCTGATGCTATTACTATTTTCTGATTTTAAAGAAGGTAAAAAATCCTTAGTGCCATTGTTATGGTAATTTTTTTTTGTATTTTAAAATTTTGGCCCACAAAAATTGAAATGGATGTTTGGTTCCTCCAAGTTAACTTGAATTTCCAAACTGGAATTTTGTCAAAGTCAGTGAATTCTAATGACTTGATATTAGTCATCTGATTGACTCATGCTCAGAAGAATTATGTTATGAGTTATATAGTGTTCTTTGGTGTTATGAGTGCCAATAATAAATGGCAAAAGAAAGTCTCCTGATTTAATTTGCCAAGAAAGCTCTGAAATAGTCTTTTGGAGAGTAAAGCACTGGTGCTCACTATAAAAAATGAGAAGACAGGTGTCAAGTTCAGCAGATTAGTCAGGCAATCACTATTTCCTAAGCATGAAGATAGCTCAGTGGCACTAGTTTCACAGAAATGACAAAAAAAAAAACTTAGAAGACATTTTGCTAAAGTTTATATACAATTTTCTGACATTTGTACATGGAATATGTCTTCTAAAGGAAAAAAAAAATCTAAAACATTATTAAGTTCTTAGTTCTGATTCTTAAGTTCTTAGTTCTGAACTGTTGAACATACCATATTGTTAATTGTATATTATATGTATTGAAAAAGAAGAACCTAAGTGGATTACTATACAGAAGTCAGTTGGAAGGCTATTGCAAAGCCAAGACTTGAATGTAAATATCCTTTAACATAAATTCTTTAACACAAACTGGCCCCCAGTTTCCTGACCTTATTGAATTACATATATGTATATAAAACATGTGGTTTGTGTTCTGTAGTATTGACAGGGCATTTGTGTTTCTAGTAAACAGTCAAGAGCCCTAACACCAAAACCCTTATGTGCAGATATTTGCTAATGCTTGAATTTTATTATGTCACTTTTGGTATAGCTTAAAATGATCTACAGTCTAGTTCTTCTTAACTTATCTCATGATGTTGTAGACAGATAGAAACCAAAAGACGATTCTAATTTAAATGTAAATATTTTAATAAAAAGCACTGGTGGCTGCAGAGAGCGTATTTTAAGCACTTTCATAAAAGTAAGGAGTCTTTGTTTAAAGGTAGAACCCAAAGGAAGAGATGGAAGTACATGCCAGATGTAGTGTGATGTTTGAGACTTAGAGACAAATTAGGAAAAGTGTCAAGAATGGACAAAGAAAAGAAATTAAGCCCAGAGAGAAGGCAGAGGTTATCCCATAACTACATTGTCTTTCAAACATGAGTAATGGGAAGACTATTCAGAGCAGGAGAATGTAAGAAATAATTTTCCCAAGAAAACAGTATACTTAGGATTATACTGGGTAAAAGATTGGCTAGAAATAAATCTATTCTATTAATTAATATTAATTTACTATTATTATTAAATGTGTAGAGTGAGTGTGTTTTCTTAAGTTCTGTTTCTCATATTTTGAAAGTGAATATCAGAATAGTTTTCCATGTGTTGATGTGTTTCTACATACCTGCACAGTACTCGAGCCAAAGAACATTTGTTTTTTCAGATGTAGAGCAGGACTGTATGTTCTTGTGAAAAACATGGCTTCAGAGGTAGCCCGATAAGGAATTGCTGGATGCAGCTATAGAAAGTGTCTCTGTCATGGTTTAAGCCCAGTAGGTATCTCAGTCTCACTCCTCCTCAGTAGAATGGAGGAGAGAATCAGAATGGTAAAAGTAAGAGAACTCATGGTTGAGATAAAGACAGTTCAACAGGTAAAGCAAAAGCTGTGTGCACAAGCAGAGCAAAATAAAGAATTATTAATTCATTACTTCCCATCAGCAGGCAGAGATGTTCAGTCATTTCCAGACAAGCAGAGCCCCATCGCACCTAACAGTTACTTGGGAAGACAAAGCACCATAACTCTGAACCTCCTCTCTTTCTTCCTTCTTCTTCCTCCAGCTTTTGTTGCTGAGCACGTCATCACGTGGTATGGAATGTCCCTTTGGTCATTTGGGATGAGCTCTCCCAGCTGTGTGTCCTCCCAACTTCTTGTGCACTCCAGTCTACTCACTGGTGGGGCAGTGAGAAGCAAAAAAGGCCTTGATGCAGTGTAAGCACTGCTCAGCAGTAACTAAAATGTCTCTCTGTTATCAACACTGTTTTCATCACAAATCCAAAACATAGCCATATGCAAGCTTTTAGAATTCAGTGGAAAAGAACAGTTTGGGTGAGTATCCATAATTCAACAATAAAAGGGTGTTTAGTTTCAGACATGAATAAAAATGGTGATGAAAGAATCTCAAACACTGAGCTTGGAAAAAGGATGAATTAAAAGATTAGTGCAGTATGAATCTCTTTTTCCACTCTGATAAGTCTGAGATTCCATCACATTTTGTTGGGTACACTCTGTGAGAGAAAGTGTAATGTGAAGTAAAATATTATGTGCAATAAAGGCTAACAAATATAGAAAAATATTAGAATTATGACCATATTTGTAACTCATAGCAATAATGTGAGTATTTGCTTGGTCTACAAAGGATACAGGATTTAGCCTTGTGCCTACAAAGGGCACTGTTTTCAAATGTAGCCTGGGAAATTATAGGTGGGAACATGCAAGCCGACTGGTTGTTATCTCAGGAAGTAGAAACTCAGTTTAGAAAAAACTTTAGAATTGTAAGATTTTAATCTTCATAAATCTAATACTATTTTGACAAAATTCATGGGAAAAAATATTTCATTGCTTGTACAGAAATTAACTTCATATATTTGTAGCTTAACTTCTTCACATTCTTTTCTTTCATGGCTTTACTTTTTCGGAGCAACTACTTTTCTTATACAACTTGCATTCTTTTACTACGCAAACAGTGGCTAAAAATTATTCTGTCCAGTCAAAGAGCTTGTTTAAGCAAGACTATTCATTAGCATGCTTGTTCCTTCCATTAGATTTTGAAAGTATTTATTAAAAAATTGAAGCATGAAATATAAAGTTGTGATTTATGGATCTGGGAGACAATTTCAAATAGTAAAGTTAAATTATGAGTGTGACTCTTCATGTTTTGATTACTCAAGATCTTCCTTTTTCTTAGATGTAATTAATATAATAACAAGATGAACAAATACTTCAAGTTTGTTTTAATTTTGACATCAGAAAGACCATTATTCTAGGTAAAGATTTGCATTTGCTACTGTTGGTTTTTTGAAGGCTGAGAAAATATGTCACAACACAGAACTATGAGTGTGTATGGGGAAGCTTGTAATCCTCTTCCTCAGTTCTGCCTGAAATCCAAATGGATGTGTGATGTCCGATAAGTAGTGTATGGTGTAACGGTTGATATAATGGAGGAGTCCGGTTTGTAACAGGGCATAGGTAATCGTGGCACAGCACTTGCCCCTCTCTAGGGAACTCAATCAAACTTTGGTGATTCCCCATCCTAGTGCAGGTGTAGCTCAGCTGCTGTGTTTGTGCAGGAGTTACCAGTAGTAACCAGTAGTTTATAGTCAGATTTACAAAGGCCAAACTGACACCAATTTCATTGTTTCTTAGTATACCAGGCTGTAGGTTAAGTGACTGCAGCATACCTGAATAAAGAACAGTCATATCTGGGACAGGAATGGAACAAGCAGCTGCAGCAGAAACTGCAACAACCGCGTGTGACTCAAGAATCTTAATTTTTTTCTCTTTATGAAGTGTATGTTCCTACAACTGAAGAAAGGTTTCTCCCTATTGTTTTATTTTATTGTTTCTCCTTCCTTTTTATTACATCTTCTCTCTTTTTTTTTTTTTTTTTTAAATGAATGAGTACAGGAGCACAACAAAACATTCTTGAAATACTGTGAGTGAGAGATGAAATCAGAAGAAAGTGCTACAATGCATTTTAAGGATTTTAAGGACCGGCTTCAACTTGCCTCAGCTTTCCAAGAAAACAAGAATATGCGTGTTCCTATCTATGATGCCTACAAAACTCCACCGCTTTGGAGCCTCTCAAGCTCTTTTTCCACTGCTAAAACATTATATTAAATTTGTTTTGTTAAAAAAGAATAATTAGTTTGAGAAGTATACCCTAAAGATGAGCATGTGCAGATGATGTGCAGTTGGAGCAAATGAATGCAAGTCTTGTTCATGTTTGTGTTATCTAAAACAACATTATTAATTCCTTTGCATCTCTTAACTGAGATAACTAAGGTCTATAAGGAGAGGAGTAGGTTGAAGCAGGCCCTTAAACCAGCTGTTGGAAAGTCCATAATAAACCATGAAAACTTTAGGTCAACAGGAAGACAACTATATTGAAAACAAGTATCTGCGCTTGCTCAAGTTCTGCCTTTGAAATGGGAGTTTCTTTTCGGCTCTGCTTCTCAACAGAAAATGGAAATGGAAATAAAGACTCACTAGCAGTTCCATCACACCTCATATGATCTCTGGTGTCTGTGTACAACAAAGCATTGATAAAGCCAATAATTACTTCCTGATTTTTCATCCCCCTTTCTTTGTACCAAGCCCCTGCATAGATCTATAGAATAGCATAAGATGCCCTGACTACGGTGGCCCCCTCCGTCTCTGTTTTATTTAGGATATATATTTTCCTGGATGTTTTTCTGTTTACTTTTTCCCATTCAGTAGAGTTTCCAGGGAAAAAGGCTGAAGTATTCAGCTTCTTGAAATATGAGATATGTAAAGGAACAATATAAAAAGTGTTTTAATGTTATCTGTAAAGAATTGTCACAAGACAATTGGCTGAAGTTTTTGATTGCTGCGGTATGGAAGTTTGTTTCTAGGGAAGAGTATTTTCCACCTGAGTTACTGAAAGAAATTAATCCCCCTAAATTAATCATGGTTCCTGTGATCAGGACCAACAGGTTTGTTTTTTTTTTTCTCTGGACCTATGCTAATTCAATCTGACTGTAGCTAGGAACCAATTTTGGGCAGCTCTTCGTACTACTGAGTCCTGCCGGCCTAAGTTGTGATTGACAACAGCCAACCTCCAGGTGCAGCTTCAGCTCTGCATGAGGAGGCAAAATACGTATTTGTTGCCTTCTTTCTTCAAGTCCTGTTGGCTGAGAGTTACAGGAGTCTTGACCAAAACTCCTTTACCAATCTCTCTCCAGTTCAACTCTTCCCTAATATTTTACCCATCCTCAAGCCCATTCCCTCTTCTGCTGGTGCTTGTAACCATGATTCCAGGAACGTTATGTTCTGTGATGCAAAGGCTGCTTTATTTTACTTCACTTCACTTCGCAATCTCACTTGCCCCCGCTGAAGATAGACATGCTCCACTTCTCTGTTAGCTGCTGTAATTGCTCATCTAATGGTCAGAGCTAATCTCACTGGGAAAATCCGTTAGGCAAACAGAGCAACAGTCTGTCTCAGTCAGGAAGTAACTCACTCCTTTTGCATTTTTTTCACCATGATTGCCTCAGCCTGTTGTTACAGCCTGTTGATGTGTGAAAACCTGTTCCAGGAACAACATTGGTGTCTGGCCACATTATTATTAGCCCTGGAGATGTCAGATGCCTTCCTTAAGTGTACAGAGGCAAATAGGCACAGAAGAAAACCGAAGGGCAGAGAGTTAAAAAGGAGACTATTCTTATGGCAGTCGCTCTTAGAGAGACCTCATCCTTCTCCTTTCTCTTATTTTCAAGAGAAAAAAACCAAAATTCCAAATCAAATTGCTAAACTAAAGATAGAGATGGTTAAAATGATCTAGTTACATTTTTCCCCAAAGCAGTGGCTGAAATATTTGTGCTTCATGAAAATTTTAAGGAATATGTTTTGTACTGAAGATATGAGCCATTGCTTAGTAATGAATGCAATCAATAATGCATGTATTGACAGAACATATGAAAGTGGCTGTACCTGTGGTTAAGTTCAGAATGGATGTTTACAGCAGGAGAGCTATCCTTTCAAATGTTTCCTGAGGTCTTCTTCATGATAAATCAGGGCATGTGGATTTCTTATTCTGTTTAAGCCTGAGAACAAAATGTTTTGTGAATTGTGTTATGGGGTTTTTTTCCAGTTTCATTTTTTAAGTGAAGGTAATCACATGTGTGGGAGCCTCTTAGCCATATACAGTCTCAGAAATTTCACCGCTGGCTCAGATACAGCAATATTAAACTTTACCAAATCACAAAAGGCCTAAGTATGACAGAATAAGGCAAAAGAATATGGATTGGCCCTAAGCATTTTGTTTAAACTCTTAAAGTAGGCAGTACTTAGAGCATTTGAGGATTTCAAATGTTGTAATTCAAAAAATAGTGTATTTTGACTCTGTAATAAGAAAGAAAGGGTTCTTTTTTGTGGGTCTTTTAGGGAAGGGAAGGGAAGGGAAGGGAAGGGAAGGG
>WHYT01017464.1:854796-871310 GCA_009806455.1 Tetrax tetrax | reverse complement strand
TATGAGAGATCTGTATACTGTAAGATTTTTTCAAAATTCTCTTTGGAAGGAAATCTTATTATGATCATAATTTCTGCCTAATGACTCTACACTCTCTGTCTCGTTGGTCACAATTATTTCTCTATTATTTAATATTGAGATCTTCTTTCCTGTCTTTTTTTTTTTCTTCTGGTTCAGCAGACTAGAACTGGAAGCATTTTTTTTTTCTAATTACAGAAAACTACAAACCTTTTTCATAAAAAGTATTTTCATTTGAGGATTGCTTCTATAATCACTGCTCTCAAAATCAGCTAGCCCATAAAACATTTTGACAGGATATTTCCTAGGCTACTTCATTTCTTAGTATTCAACAAAGCTTTTGAATTTGCTGCTATTTGTTATTACATCAATGTTCCTGAGTTAAATTTAATAAGAATTTTTTAATTTAAATTTTTTTTTCCTTAAAAGTCAACATATTTTTTTTTCTGGATAGTTTAGCATATTTTAAAATAAATATTTAAAAATATTTGGAATTATATTAAAAGTGTAATACTAGATTGCTTTTAGGAAAGAGGAAGACAGCATTAAATAATTTCAGAATCTTGATCACATCCTGAAATTATTAGCCTCCCAGATGTACACACCAAAGTAATGTTCATAGGTGTTAGTTTCCTTGCCAAAGTTTACCTTTCAATTATTTACTGTGTTTGATGCACTGCTTCTTTTTAAAGATGAGACCACGGTCATTGCCCTTTGGCCATTCAAGAAAATATAAAGGCATAACAGAAATGTACCAGTATCTTCCTTCTTCATGTCTATGAAGAAATGTGCAGGAACTAACATCTTTGCTACACGTTGTAGCTGAAGATACTAAAACACAGCTTTAACAGGGACAAATCTCACAGTCTATATTCAGGAAGAAATCTTGAGCCAAAATTTAAGCATCTGCAGTTGTCATTTTTCAAGACACTACCTTTTTTTTGTAATTACTGTTGCCTTTTTAGGCAGTAATTTCAGACAGTAATTGCTATTGCCTTTTTTTGCTTTTGTGAGAAGAAAAATGTAAATGCAAAAAAAAAAAAAAAAGAACAGATCACTGCAAGGATCAGAGCGAGGTAGAGGACTTGAGAGAACAGGTTTAGAGTCCAAATATGGATTGTCATGACAACATGAAGAAATACAAAAATGTTATTGATGAACAGGCATGCTGAACCAAATTCCACAGTGAACAGCAGGAACTTAAATATCAGAATCCTTTACCTGAGGTAAATATTTTTATTCCAGGAAAGTAAAGCACACCATTATCTTGCTATTATTGTGCTCCAGTCAAAATAAGCAACCTATTTTTAATACTATTTATTGGCTATTTCGTTTGTCCCAAGTATCAACCTTGTGCTTATTGACTACCGTGCAAAGATTTGATAGTAAATGTACTGATTAGTGGTGCCAGTGGTCCCATTTAAATTAATTCTTATTTAAAAAAAAAAAAGTGAAGTGAAAAGCAATTTGTATGGAAGCGGTAGAAATCTAAAATTCCTAGGACTGTTCACAGGAGTAAACATTTTGTTTGGCAGTAAATGCAGGATCAAGCAGAAAAATAATGGTCTTGTTTCTATCTCTCTCAAAATACTTACTTTAAACAAGCACTTTAACTTCCCTGTGGAAATAAAATGTTATAGCCTCAATACTGAGAAGTTTCTTAATGACATGCTGCATTAGACACAACAAAATAAGCTTGTTTCTTTTAAGAAAATGCAGAGGTTGTTCTCTTTAAGAGAAATGGCTTCTTTCTATAGAAAACATGTTTCAGTTTAGACTGTAAAAGCAGTATTTGAACTGGCCTTCAGGCACTTAAGACTTCAGTAGTGCCACAAACAATTGTCTAATTTAACAAACATGTTAGCCATAATTCACCACTGTTTCTGATAATAAAGTGGAATTTTCTGTTTACACTGGTTTGAAGTCTACCTAAGTTAGATGATGTACTGGGAAGGAAGAGGGGAGAAGAGGATACAAACACTCAATTCCTCCCTACAATATTGTTTCTTCATATTGCAGAATGTATGTGTAAGTAGTGACTGCCACCTGCAAGGTGAACTTCTGCATATGTCCCAACCTGAACGATGCTGTAACCACCTGCACTCAGGAATTGGAAGTGGGCTGGAAGTGCAATGAGAGCAATGTGGGTGAATATGTATTCTCATATTATTTCCAAACTACTGATTAAGCTGTAATAGAAGGAGCAAACAGTACCTTTTGCTACTGTTGCAAGTAAGCAGGGTGAGGAATATTATCTATATAAAGACAAGTATGTGTATGTTTGCACTTGGTTCTTGCATAGGACTATAAAGACAACTCCTGCTTGCATGAGCCTTCATGCTTTAGTAACTTTCCTCCTGCCATGGACTAGAAACAATTATGTGGTCACTCAGTGGAACTCAGCTGCTTGTGGCTTAGTAAAACACAGTGGCTCCATCCTCTCTAATCCCAATCTACAGACCTGGGAGACCAGGCCAATAAAGAGAGCATACAGCAAGGCAGTGGCAAAAGCAATATCACACCAGAGATTCTTGATATATATATATCCAAATATATACTTGTAGATTATTTAAAACTGGAAACAATAGGTTATTTTTTTTTTTTATTATTTTTTTTTAATATGAGACAGATGGGGAGGGAGAGAGGGAGAAAGATAGCAAGAGAGAGTAAAAGACAGTCATAGCAGTTCTGGGAAGTATCTCTAGTAAATTATGGATTTAGTGTTTACATGTCATTCAGTGTTGAATAGAATGGGATGTGGCCATTAGAAAGTGTGCTGAAATACACGGAACAAACAAGTGTACACAGTAAGAGATTAAGTATCAAAACGCTGCTGACACAGGAAAGGGAAAAAGGGAAAGAGGATTAGGTGAGAATTACATTAATAAGGTCCTGTAACAGCTAATTGAGATGACACAGGAATAATAACCGAGAAGAAGCCAAGACCAAAGCACCATAGTGCCACAGTAGTTTATTAACATATGGAAGACAATTTGCCCGAGCTATTAAGTTCCACTTGTAGTAAATTCCAAGGGCAGTGAATCCTCAATTAATTTTTCCATAAAGCCTTAGAGGTGCTTCAGGGCTTGTCCAGATCATTAGGATTGCTTTACAGGCCCATAAGGAAAAGATTATGAAGAAGACAATTTTCCAAGTAATCCAAGACAAATTCAGTACTAGATCAGGCAAGAGCTGAATATTAATTTCTCCTCAGTAGCAAAATAATTTATTATTTTTCTCCTTCCTTCTCAGAAGTATATCCAACATCATAAATGCTTTAAAAACACATTTTATTGAGTTTCTGACCATAAAAGAATAACATGTCCAAATATGACCACTTGAACGGACAGCAATAATAATGTATGTTCAAATGGAAACAAAGAGTATTTTCCCTCTCCATGCAGAATTGCACTTAGTGCAGACTGACAGACAAGTGAATGTTTAAATATCTTGTTATATGTGTAATAAGTCATGTAAGTGCTCACCACTGGCTGATGCTAGGCTATGTGCACTGCTGTTTGTCTGCTACGTTATAAAGTGACAGAACAATTATTACTTTGAATAGCCCTGGGACACCTAGTGTGCCACAGCTAATGACACTAATGACACAAACACACAACTGAGACTTGTAGGAATACTCTGTGTTATTATCTTAGGTTATGGTCCACAGGAAAGACTTCAGAAGAATTAAAGGTTTGTCTGAGGTGACCTTCTAAAAAGCAGTGACCTTTGTTACATATGGCAACTATTCACAGTTTTTCAAAACTTTCTCTTCTAGTTAAGGCAAAAGCATGCCTTTCACACAGTTCTAGGGTACCCTACGAATGCTCCAGGCATAATGGCTTCAATACTTCTGTTGTCTATGTATATTCTCTTTTTAGTTATAAATAGTATCCATATCATCTTGATTGCTCTCTTGGTGCCATCTTCATGTTTTACCAGACGATGTATTGTGAATGTATTTTCCCTTCCTCAGCTGTTAGACAAGGCCTAGTGAACTCCATTGATACTTTCTGGAGAAGAAAATTGAATTAAACATTGGTGCTAGGATAGTGAAAGCTGGTGTCATATTTCTTTAACACAAGGAAACATGTTTCTTTAAGTAAGGGAAACCTTCCCAAACATTAACTGCTTCTGGTATTTACACAGATCTTTACCGTCTGCAAAGTGCAAGTAGCCTACACCTAACTCCTGGGTTGGAAGGCTGCAGGAGTTTATGATAACCTACCTCAACCCTACTCCTCTGCTCCTGTGCTACTCGGAGGGGGAAGGTGGAAGAGGTAACGTTAAGCTTGGGAAGAGGGAGGGGTGGGGGGAAGTTGTCTTGTTCTCTTTCTCATTTTCCTGCTTTGTTTTTAGCAATAAATGAATAGTTATCCCTAAGTCGAGTCTGTTTTGCCCTTAACAGTAACTTTAAGGATTTCTCCCTGACCTTATCTCAAACCTCGAGTCTTTTTTTTTATAATCTCTTTTCCTATTTTCTTGGAGGGTGGGGGGAGTGAGAGAGAAACTGTGTAGTCTGGTCCCGATTGGGGCTAAACTACGACACATTTATAATTACCAAATTCTTTGTAACTATACTCCCTTTAACTTCTCTGTCATGGCAATATTTCGTTACGGGTTGAACCTGGTCAAGCCTTAGTGAACCACTGGAGAAAATTGACTATCTATTTTTAAGCTTTTTAAGCTCTCAGAACATAAGTTGAATTTCTTGATAGTAATTTTTGTTCTGAAATTTGAGGATTTTTTAAAATTTTGTAAAATGTCGGAAAGAGTTGCTATTGTTTTTTTTTTCCCCTGACTTTCTTGTTCAATCAAAACCGAAAGGACAGTACTTTTGAAGCTGAAGCATATTACGTTATTTTATGGTAAAGTGTTTCTTATATGACAGGAAATGAGCAAAATGCATAATGTATGCACTACATTTTAATATATTTGCACTATTTTTACCAATAGTAAAAATTATATTTATATTTCGAATTGTAGTGCACCTAAATAAAGTGTAATCTTTTTCTTCTCTGATATACTTCTTAAGAAAAGGCAATTTTGAACTTCAAACTGTTCTGTATAACCTAATGTAAACATGTAAAGAATGAATTAATGAGAGCATTGTTTTCATTTTATGCGTGAATATAATCTTCTAGTATTTGCTTTTGTGCTCTACATCAAGTCAAAGAGTCATAGTTATCTTCTTCTTGATAACTATGAAGCATGCATGTTATTGCATTAATTTCTAATGCAATTCAATCCTGGGTTTAGGCCCTGTTATCCTTGTTTGTATCCATAGGACCAAATTGTCATATGTAATTTTACAGACTACATGGTTATACAATCTGTGGAGAAATCCACATGAGCTGGAAAGACAGAGACCATTGCTTTCTGCAATCTGGTTGCCATTAGTGCATGGAAATCCTGTGGCTGCTATAGAAAACAGACATTTACTCTGTGTAGATGAGATGAGGACTTTCTAGTTACGTTACTACTCTAAAAACACATCTACTTGTCTCCTGGTGCTCCAGATCACAGAACTAGAGGCCTCTTTAGTTTTGAAAACAGAACAGATTTTGACCAGAATCTCTTGGTAAGGAATGTTAACGTTTTGAGTTAAATACTTTTGTCTTACTGTTGACAAAATCAGTTCATGTAACTATCTTTTCTAGATATTCCCTATACAAGCATGATACTGAATCGTCAGTGAGTTGGGACTTGTTCTGAGGCTTTGTAAGTGACAGAGATTATAAACCTATGAAAATAGTGTTAAGGAAAATAGAAATCCAAATCAAAGTCAGGCACTTAAATTATACGCTAAATTGGGTGGTCTTTTATGGGTAGATGTTTTTTGGCACATACCAACATATGTTGTCTTTGCCTGTCTTTATTTATATATATATTAATATGTAATCATACATACATACATCTGTAACAATCAGCAAGCTGACCCACAAAGTGGTATACATAATACTAGCACTTTGTTAGACATGGACTACTGAAGCTTTTACAACTCCATTTTGACCACACAGTTGAAGAATACTGAGAGACTCCATACAATCTTGAGAAATGTTATTTATTATAACTACGAGACAAGTTTATATATGACATTACAATGCACTCTGGTTTGTTAAATAGTTGGTGGGCATTTTTAAGAAAAAATAAAAAGATTAATGAGCAGCAAATACTGAATAAATGAAGCTGTACTTTGATTCCAAATCTCAGTTTACACTTAGGATATACTGCAATAGTCTAAACTTGTCATGCAGCCATGAAAGTGCTAAAAGCTTTCAAAAATAAACATATCCAGATGACGGAAGCCACTTTATCCTCAGGGTAATGGATCTCTGTATTAAATACAGTAACATATGTATAATAAAACATATGGAATATGATATTCGCAGAACCATTTACAGAGCTCTATGTCCAGGTGTGCAAGGAAGATACAAATATCTCAGTTTTGATAGATGAACTCTTACAAAATCAGAGCCACGTTATTTCCTCTGCTGTGCATTTGTTTGTAAGTGTAAACACACTGGGGAGGGAGGATATTCACAATTGAACTAATTGTAAGCTTGCCAAAAATGTTCTTTGGGAATTCAGATTTAATTGCTTTGCTGAACTCTTGTATAAGGAGTTATTCTCACCTTATTCCTTGTGTATTGTTGCCATTGCCTATTAGTCAGAGTCCCGCACCTAGAGTGCAGGGACAGCATCCATTTGCCTGTCTTTGGGCACCTTCTGCACCTGCTAGGAGCACCATTCCTTTGGATACAGATTTTCATCTTCTTTCTGGGTATGTACTCACTTCTTACCCAAACAAAGCCCCACTTGGAGAGTTCTGGTGATTTTAGTTGTTCACTCTTCACATTGCTTTGTATTTGAACAGCTGTACTCCTGTGAAAACTGGCTATGTAAAAATAGCACTGCCTAACTCAGCTCTGGTCCCTCTAGGTAACTGGAGCTGATGACCAACATACAGGTATTTTTAGTTTTATTCCGTTTAGCCCTGAAGAATCAACACAGATATGACTGTGGTCTGAAAGAATGTATTTATTCCTTAGATTCACTGAAAAAAAGTTTCAGATGTTTTTCACTTAAGGCACTGAAAATAAACTCTTCTTTGATCAAGAATGGAGTACGGAACTACTCTGAAGGAGTGCAAATTAATATACTATAACAATGCTAAAATTGCACTTGGCTTCTCCTTGCTCCCTACTGCGTGATTACTTACAGCTTGATGGCTCAGATAATTTTTTACTGTCTTTGGGTTTATTATTTGGTATATTGTTCTTTGGCGTTAGATCTGTGCTTTTGCTGTCTGCAAATCGAAAGACCTACAAAAGAGAGTCTTCCAAATCTGCCAGTTAATCCTGTCTGAGTTACAAATGAGAGCCTTTGTCAATCTTTCGGGTACCCTCTCTTTGGAAAGTGCTCCCCTCTGAGCAGCTGGACTCTCTTCATTTGGCATATCCCTTTTGCAGTAAGAATTGTACTTTAGGATCCTTGGTCATGTCATCAATTAAGGTAAATTGAGAACACTGTCCTGATTTCACTGAAGAATCGGACCCAGAGACACTACGCTTTTATACAGCTGTCATTATGTCACTCAGTCAGATAATAAATAATTGAATGTCTGAATATCTTCGGAGAGAAGCAATCTGCTAAGAGAAGTAAGTTGCAATGATTTGACTTGCTCAAATTCAAGGGAAACTTTAGAAGTACTTGATGTTTAACATTAAGCTTTTAGTTGCAGAATCCACATTTGTTCAGATCACCTTAACTCTCACTGACCTTGGCAATGCTACAGGGGGTATATTTTTCTGTGTATAAGCTATTTTTGAATAAGCGCTGTAGTGCATTGAGCACATGATTTTTAATAGCAGACTTACTGCTATACCTGCCATTTGTCTTTCTGCAAAGTAGTCTTTAAAAAAACAACCACAGTTATTGTGGAAACAGTATATATAACAGCCAGGACACTTTTTTCTGTCCTTGCTTTGTGAGTAAAGGAGATACATTTCAATTTTTCCTAATCTAATGGTGGTGTCATAGGTCATGGAGGCTGCAGCAATGCCCAGGCATCAATATGGTGGAGGACCATGATCAAGCTCAGTTAGTGATTTCCTGTACTTGTAAGTGAGAATTCTTTTACTCTGTCATCATTAAGACAAAGACACTTTTTTGGGAAAATAATGAAAAAATACTTCCCTCCCCGTAGACCTGTATGAGAATCTTTTTCCTTTGTACTTTTGTGGGTGGATGATTCATGGAACACTACATACTAAAAACCATGTTTCACTGGAACCCTTAAAAGTGCCAGCATGTTTCTAGGCAAGTGCAGAATGTGTGCCAAGAAAATCCACTGCAAAGACAGTGATTAGAAATGTATTTACAGATTGGAATGAATTTTTAATGAATATCTTAGCACTTCCGTCAGATGTTTTATAATATCCTCTCTGGAAATTCTTACTACTCAAGAACACTGAGTACCTTGAGTTTTAAAGAGAAAGTGCACATGAAATCATATGTCTGACATCTCCTTGCACTCTAATATTACGGAAAGTTTTGGCAATCAAAGTTGATTATACAGTAGAGCAGAAAAAGTGATATATGGTATGTGAAAGAAAGAGAACGTGAGGAGCTAGAATAAATAGAATCAAGCTTTGAGGAAAGCTGAAGAGTGCAAAAAATGTGAAAGAGATAAATTTAGAAGCCTGACAGGCCATCAACACAACAGTATGGAAAGGAAGAGTGAAAAATGACACTTTGAAGATATGACCGCAATAGCCATAATAAAATGCACAAATGGGCATTCTTCCCATACAGTCTTTCTCCTTCCTACACTCTAGCTCTGTATGTCAAGGCCATGTAATTATGGTAGTTTAAAAAAACAAAGAAGAAAGCCTAGTAAACTAAAGCCTACTCAAGTATATGATACATCTCTATCAAATGGAGAATTGCACTGTGTGTAGCAACTTCATCTGAGTGAGAGTCAAAAGGGAAAAAAATGAAACGAGAAGGAAATGAAGCTAAGTAACTGGAGGAAAAAGAGATGTCATGAATTGGAAATTAGTTTTGCTTTGAGGTGCTGACTCAGAAGCATAGCTTTCCATAAAAGCTACAGTAAGAATAAAAATAGACTGGAATTTTAGTTATGAATAATAATAAAAAAGACTTTTATTTGCTTCATGTGCTTCAGAAATACCCAATTCTTCTGCTTATGAATAAGAAAATAGAAAATCTATGCTATCCTTCTTTCAGACTTTGAGCCTTAGTCACAAATCCGAAACCTGCAAATAGAAAATGAAACATAAAATATAAAGCTTGCTTTATTTCTTCTTTATTTACAATCATTCAGATGGATGGCAAAATAAATGTAATTTAGGTGGAAAAAGGGAGATGACCTATAGACATTTTTATACAGATGATCAAATAGATAAGTACCAGACACTTTCTTCAGGCTTCTTTAATATATTTGTCAGAAAAGACCAGTGCACATGGATGGTAAAAAAAATAATAAAATACATAGATAATGGAAAGAGTTGGGCGTTAGTACTTGATACCTTTTGCAGTTGTCTTTGCAATATCAGGATCTCTAATATTGCCTTTACCTCTGGAATATATTGTCAGACTTCAATTGCTTTGTTTCTGGTTTCTGAATCTTCCTTTCTGAAAGTTCATTATTATTCATCCATTGTCTGATATTGTGTCTCCAGCTTTTTCTCCATTATTCTTCAAAATTATTTTTAATATCTTTCATCTACCATAGTCTATCTCTTTACCACTTTGCCATTCTAATCGTAGGCCCTATTGCACAAAGGATTTTAGGACAGATTCACTTGCACAGGGATATATTAGCAGGTCTCCTAGCTGATGGCACACACAGATTGTTAATGGTTTAATAATTAAACCATTTCACATCAGAGGCTTTGGTCTTCTTCACAACTGCTCAGTCAAAGAGTTAATTGCTTTGAAAGAGATACTCATTCTTCCTTGTAGTTGCCAGGAAGGCTTGACTTCAAGGATGCCGCAAGGCTCTAGAAAAGTCTGTCCTGGTTTTGGCTGGCATAGAGTTAATTTTTCTTCCTAGTAGCTGGTATAGTGCTGTGTTTTGGATTTAGGATGACAGTAAAGTTGATAACATACTGATGTTCTCGTTGTTGCTAAGCAGTGCTTGCATTAAACCAAGGACTTTTCAACTTCTCATACTGCCCCTACTCTCCCAGCTTCTTCTCCACAAGAAGCTGAGAGGGGACACATCCAGGACAGCTGACCCAAACTGGCCAAAGGGATATTCCATAATGTATGATGTCATGCCTACTATATAAACCAAGGGAAAATCTGGCCAGGGAGGCACTGCTTGGTAATTGGCTGGACATCAGTCAGCAGGTGGTGAGCAATTGCATTGTGCATCACTTGTTTTGTTGTTGTTATTATTTCCTTTTCTGTCCTATTAAACTGTCTTAATCTCAACCCACAGGTTTTATCTTTCTTTTTTTTATTCTTTTCCCCATCCCACGCAGGGGGAATGAGCTGTCTGGTATTTAGCTGCCTGCCAGGGTTAAACCACAACACAGTCCTACTGATGAAGACTACTAAGGTCTGGTAAAAGCAGAATAACTTTCAAATATTGTTGTCTTTCCTCACTTTCTGATGCTTTTAGTATGAATGTTTCAAAGTTGCTTTTTTTTTCCATCAGCTCCCATAGCATATTTTCATTGTCCCAGAGATTACAGAATGAGATCCACTGTAGCAAGATATCTCTGTTGTGCTAGGTGCAGCACAAACACAAATGCAGACGATTTCCTTGAATTGTGTAGAAACATTAGTCAAAGTGCCAAAAAATACATGCATTGGGAGTTTACTTAAAGCTGTGTTCTTCAAACATTACTTCAGACCTTCTCTGCAGAGAGTTTTGGAATAATCTCTTCCCTTGAAATGGAATCAGTATTGGATGTCATCATGAGAACTTTTTCTTCCTGACATTTCTTTAAAATATCATGTAAGGGGAAAAAAGAAAAAGAAAACAAGAATACTAATTGACTAGAGTGGGAAACATTTTAGTGTTTGCAATTCAACATGTTGTCTGGTAAATGGAGCTAACTTCTTCATTGGCTGATCTCCTTCTCTTTTCAGTATGTGTGTTTTATAATAGATATCCAGTATAGCTGGGTATTACATTGTCAATAAATCAGTCACTCACTGGGAAACACAGCTCAGAAACAAATCTTCCAAATAGTTATTGTCCCAAATAAGAGTGACAGAGCATTCTGAAATGTGAAAACAGCTTATAAGCATTTGCCATAAAATTTGGTTACAAAAAGTTGCTTTTCCCCACAAGTGAGATGCTGGAACACTGCAAAATCGCAGTTCTATTTTTGGCTGACTCAGAGCAGGGATTTGAATTAATGTATCCTGCCCAGAAGAACACCTGAAAAAGCAGGCCACATAGCCATTTTTATACTTTCCTCTTGCCCGATGAATATTTAAATAGTCTGTGCAGAATATCATGGGTCTGACAGAAAAGACTGAGGAAGAGCTACCTCTACAAAAATATTTGAGACTGCTTTAGTAACCTCTCTGTGCTGTAAATAGTCAGATCCCTACATCAAGAAAGGTCTTGACCCTGTGCATTTCATATTTTTACATGAATCCCCTGAGCATTAGGTTATTAGATAAAAAAAGTAAAATCAGGATACATTTTGCTTATCTAAAATGTGGCTTCTCTTGCCTTTTATTTCAAATATGGCAAAATAGAATATTCTGTTTCAGACTGAACAAAATGTTTTGCATGAACCCTAAGTGGCTGGGTTTTCTTTTTAACAAAAAGGAAAAAGAACTATACCTGCCAGAATGAAAAAAGTGACCCAAAATGAAATATTTATATTTCAATTCAGCCTTCAGATAAAAGGATACATCTCTTGAATGACTCAAATAGATAGGTCTGATTTGAAGAGCTGCTGAATATCTCCTCTCTAATTTACTTTAACCCAAGTGCACCGGTAAAAGCTGAGATACACTGCAGCTCTGAGAATCACCTCTGGAACATTAAAAAGCTGGAGGCACAAATGTCAGCAAGTTTAAGTAAACAAAGAGTGAGTTATGCTAATTTACACTAGAAAGAGCTCAGCACAGTGTTTGTTGCCAATCTCAGGAAGGTGTTGCAAGGTTTTGTTACCTCTTGTTTTCGTTTTATACAGTAAAGGAACAAGGTTAATAATACCCAAGTTAGCCATGGCTGGTACTCGTATACTAAAAGTGAAAGAGAAAAAGGCACTGTGGCTTTTGCAATTCTAAAGTTATTACTCAGTATTAATTATCCCACAGGTACCTGAGACAGGTGCCTCATACAAAAAAATGTGCCACAGCTATCACATAGGAATTTGAATGTTAGAACCAATATACCTGTAGGATAAATTCTGCCTCCAGTTATACTTACATCAAAGTTTGAACCTACTGCTTTGAATCTGTACTTGTACAGAAATAGAAATAAATTACCGTGAGTTTGTCAATGCAGTTTGTTGCCAATTAGTATGTCTGATTAGAGGGAGAACAGTATCTACTCAAGCCTAATCTACTGGACCTCATAAAATCACAACAGTGATATAAATGGCACTGAAGAATATGACACAAATTAGCACAGAAATGCAGAGAAATTAATGTAATCGGAAAATTAATAACACTGCCACAAGAGGTGTTGCAAGAGGATAAGCGAGGAAAGGTAAGCGCTGGGCACAATTTTAAAATTTAGACTGTAAAAAGTAGATCTTTTACCTTTTATGCAGGTTCATATGCTTACTGACAGGACATGTGTGTCTCTCTATGTGAGACTTCGTCCATTATTATATACAGAGGAAGAGTTACCTTCTTACATTCTAATGTGAAGAAGGGACTGAAGGGAATAGAGGATACTTTTTAGGTTCTATTCCTGAAAGCACTAATCTAGTTGTTTATTTAATGAAAAGTTGCTCATCTGTGGAGAGCACTAGGAGGTGCAGGTAGTGCTGAAAAAGATGTTGAGATTCAGGAACACGAGAGAATTGATGCTAATGAAGACGAAAACTTGAGTGTCTGGCTGCTGCACAAAAGCAGAGCGCAACTGCTTAGATGTCCTGGGTTAAAGCCTTGTCTTATAAACTGTGTTGGACAAATATAAGACAGCCTCTGCATGTGATGTGATGTTAACATCTCCAGAAAAAAAAAAGGTTGAATAATTGAATCTAAAAGATCATAAGAGAGCTACTTTAAAGCACTCATGACTTTGTGGATGACTTTGAAATGCAATCTGTTAGGACACAAAGTTGCGTAAATACTTCTAATCAAATAGAGTCTGTATATCTCTTCCTTGATTTTTCTTAATTAACAAAGGAAAATTTAATGAGGATTTTAATAAACCCCAGATTGTCTCAGCTCTTTCCTTTATCCGAAAAAAGGCAATCGGGGATAGATGAAGAAAGTCAAGACTTCCTCAGCTCTTTCCCTTCATAATATTATTTTTTTCATCGTATCATATTGGGTTCCAAATGTTTGAGTATGGACATTTTTCTAGTGCCTTGTGTTATATTTTTCATTCTTTCTGTCCTGAATCTTCTCTTCTTATTATGTTTTATATTTTTTTCCTTCCTTTTTCCACTCCAGAAATGCTTGTAGGCATTCCTGAACACAAAAGCTATTTGTTTGCTAGCTGCAGTTTGTAATAGAGGTACCCGTTAAGTTTGTCAGAAGAATTTCTCTCTAGCAGCCTAGCATTGCAGGCGCTAGGCATTACCTGAGGCATTACTAGTCCTCAGACTCACATGCTAAGAAAACCTGGCCTGAATCCCCAGACTATCTGTTCTGGTTTTGTTTAGTGAGGAGGGGGCTGAGGTGGTAGCTTCTGTAAGAAACTGCTAGAAGTTGTTTCCCCTTTGTTCAGTGGACTCAGCCAGGCCTACGGCAGACCCACTGCTGGCCAAGGCTGAGCCAATTGGTAACAGATTTGTAACAGAGTGTTCCACGATAATGCCTCTGCGATAACGTATTTAAGAAGGGGAAAACAGGAAAAAAAAAGAGAGGAGAAAATGTGAATCAGCTGAGCGGGGTCAGAGATGGGGAAGCACAAGCCTTGTGGGCATTGCAGGCCTCACCCTCTGGCCTCCCACTGGGCAGCCAACTGGGCCCAACTTGGCCCAGCCCAGCTGCAAGAACTGGAGAGGAGGTGAGATGTGAATGAGATGTGAAAAGATCCTGAGAGACGTCTGCCAGCCTGTTGTGAAGAATTTTTCTTCTGAGAGGAATGGCTGCAGATGCCAAGGTCAGTGGAGAAGGAGGGGGAGGAGTAATGCAGCTTCTGGCCAAGATTCCCCTGCAGCCTGTGGTGATGACCATGGTGGAGCAGGTTGTCCCCCTGCAGCCCATGGAGGTCCACAGAGGAGCAGAGATCCACTTGGAGCCCGTGAAGGACCCCATTCCAGGGCAGGTGGATGCCTGAATGTGGCTGTGGCCCATGGAGGGCCCGCTGGGGCAGCTGTTCTGGAGGCACTGCACCCCATGGAAGAAGTGACTCATGTTGGAGCAGTTTCATGAAGGACTGTGGCGTATGGGAGGGACCCCACAATGGAGCAGGGGAGGAATGCGAGGGATTCTTCCTCCAAAGACGAAGCAGTGGTGTAAAACAATGTGTGATGGACTGACCGTAACCCCAATTCCCTCTTCCCACCTGTGCTGCTTGCATGGGGAAGTAGTAGAGATAATGTTAAGCCCAGGAAGAGCGAGGGGTGGGGGGAGGTTATCTTGTTCTCTGTCTCATTTTCCTACTGTTTTTAGTAATAAATGAATAATTTTTCCCCAAGTCGAGTCTGTTTTGCCCATAACAGTAACTTTAAGCATTTCTCCCTGTCCTTATCTCAAACCTCGAGCCTTTTTTTCTTATATTATCTCTCCCTATTCTCTCGGAGGGTGGGGGGAGTGAGAGAGAAACTGTGTAGTCTGGTCCTGATCGGGGCTGAACTATGACACTATCAAATGACATTTTGGGTGGAGGGGCCACTGGGAAGACTATGCCTGAACACAGCTTCATGCATTTGCCTCTCAGTTAGGAACAAAATACTCAGTTCCTGTCAGATCTTCCTTGAAGTGCTCATTACCAGGCAAAGGTAATGATGAAAATGGTGAATAGTTATTCATATAGTTATTTCTAGAAAAGAAAAGGTGTAGTTCTTGGTTACAAAATAGTACACTTAGTTTGAAAAATAGCCCCAAATCTTGTATTGAAAAAACCCCACCATGTTGCATAATGCTTCCATGGGAGGTAGTATGTATCTTCTATAAGGTCTGTTCCCTCATCTTTTTCAAGGGTAGGTTAGACTTAGCAAGTTAATATAAATTCTATTCCTTTGTCTGTAATGAATATTTTCTTTCTTATCTCTTCTACCACCCACACATGTACAATTGAAGTGTCATTTGAACTGGGGACTCTTCTAACACTCCATCTGTTTTTATTAAATCTTCACCTTCTCTAAGGTCCTCCCTTTCTTTTGGACTGAGGTGCCATTGGAATGTCTCCTGGTTTTCTTCATGTTTTCTCATCAGACCCCCAATCCCTGTGTCTCTCTCTGTCTGTCTGTCTTATACCAGGAACTTCATTTTAGTTTTTAGACCAAGTGTGACTGTCATAATTCTTCCTTTCTCCCTGCACTTGGAGTAGCTGGATTACCAATTCCAGTTCCTCCTTTGCTCCCGCTTTTCTTTTCTTTTGTTTTTTTTTTTCTTTCCCCAAAAGGATAGGAAGGAAAGGAGAAAGGAAATCTCTGGAGTTTACGTTAGTGTGACAGTTTTTAATTATCACATCTTTTCTAGTTCCTTATTTGCTTACTATCACAGTATATTCAAGATTTTAGAAGAATGAATCCATTCCCTATTCCTCATGAGTATTTATTGTACAGATATGTTTGTATGTCCTGGTAATTCTGCATTTCTATAGACTTCTCAAGGCTGATTCTAAACTGTGGAACTTGAAAATGTCTTTCAGAAACTGGACAAGAGTTGGGAAACACTTTCTGATTTGGATTCACAACCCAGATACGTGTTGATTACATATAAGAATGATGTGCCTAGTTATATACCATTCCAATCTTTTTTTTTTGTTGTTGTTTTTCACTCCCTGTGTAGTCTCCTCTTCAACCCAAGTTGTCTCAGTATGCAGAGAACTATAGCATTCTCTACTTGATCTCCTGGATGGAGGACTGGGGATTGATGAGAACATTTAGGAAACTATGCTCGATTTATTCATAACAAAGATGGCAGTTACTGTTTTGTGTGCTTTTTCTAGAATTCCTAGCTTTATTTGCATTTCATAGAATCATAGAATCATAGAATCGTTAGAGTTGGAAGGGACCTTCAAAGGTCATCTAGTCCAACCCCCCTGCAAGAAGCAGGGACCTCCCTGACTAGATCAGGTTGCTCAGAGCCCCATCCAGCCTGGCCTTGAACGTTTCCAGGGATGGGGCATCCACCACCTCTCTGGG
>WHYT01017464.1:802338-854776 GCA_009806455.1 Tetrax tetrax | reverse complement strand
TGGGATTGCCACGACCCAGATGCAGGACCTTGCACTTGGCCTGGTTGAACTTCATGAGGTTGGCACGGGCCCACCTCTCCAGCCTGTCCAGGTCCCTCTGGATGGCATCCCTCCCTTCCAGCGTGGAGATCTATGCAAAATGGTCATTGTAGTCCAGTCGTTCTTTCCCATTTCTGCTCTTTTCTCTTTCTCCTTTATGCTCTCTAAAATAACCTGCTTTTTCAAAATAAAATCAGTACACTGGTTTGTAGGACATGGGTTTCAGTTTCAGCTGCTGAACAGACACAACACTACTGTTGAGTATGCTGCTATTGCAGTATTGTTTATTTTGGATTTGTAGTTGTTTCTTCACTGAAAACTTCAAAAGGTCATCTTTGTCCCAGTGAGAAACAGGGAAACTTTTGAAATCACAGTCTGGAAAAACTCTTTCTTACCCATTTCTATTTTTACATAAAATTTCTTCCTCTCTTAAGGTTTTGGAGGCAACTAATCTGAGGTCAAAGGCACAAATAACCCACTGACACAACTATTGCCAGCTCCCTCTTCTGTTAAGCCTACCAGATGTGAAGCTGAAACCATGAGTGAAAATCTAAATGAAGCTTTAGACTCTAACTGTATATTAGAAACAAAAAGTCCTGTTGACAAATCTGGATTATGCCCTATTCACCTTGACTTCCTCTTCCTTGGAGGTAAGGTGATTAATCACAATAATTCAAAGAACCCACCACTATGAGTGGAAAAGCCCAAAGCCTTTCATGATCACAGATGAGAAAATTGTACTTGAACAGCTAAAACAAAAAGTAAATGATAAACAGTGCATAACAGATATACGTGGCAAATCATATGCTATGGCAATATTTGTGAAACAAAATCATTATGATTTTATGTAGATTATATAGATACAGAAATAAATAAATAACTTCGGTTGCACATGAAATGTATATATGTAATATCAAAAGTAAAATTCAAAAAAGTCTGGTCCTTATCGGGGCTAAACTACAACAAAGACATTTCTATTCTATGAACTTTTGCCTATTTTACTGAAATTCAGCAATGAAGTTTTAAGAACAATTCATACATCTTTAAGTGGGAAGTTGTGCCTCATTATAATCCAGGTATGACTGATTTTAAGATTTTTAAGTAAGGGAAAAACTTCATTGGCTGCTTCGACTATTTCTTCTAATCTTTTGTCCTTAGAAGGCCCTGACACTTCTAAGTCCTCCTGCATAGCCTAACTAAAGCTAATATATCAAAGCTGCTTATAATAGTGACTCATACACTAAGCTGCTGCTCCTATTCATTACTTATTATATCTCTAATGGCTATCTGATATTATCTTACAGTAAGTACTATACCAAGGCACACTGAAAGAGTATTAATGCTGACCAAGAAAAGCAAAGATAGCCAGTCATACAAAAGGTGTATCTGTACTGCTGAGGTACGAATTCACTGCAGAATTAACTTTCCCATAATTTCAGAGAAGATAAACAGCCCTTTCACTTTGGGATGAGGAAGGGAGGGTCAGATAGAAACTAACAGTAGAAATCTGGAACTTGTCTATGTTCCACAGAAGTATTTAATTTTTGTACTAAAAATAGAATCACAGAATCATAGAATAGTTTGGATTGGAAGGGACCTTTAAAGGTCATCTAGTCCAACTCTCCTGCCAGTGTGTGAAGAAGAGTGAGTACCTTCGCTCACCTCAGTCATTACTGGTAAAACTTGCCTTCAGCATTTTCAGGCCCCTGAGACCAGTGAGGAAGCCTGTTGTAAGGAAGACTTACCCTTAGTGGGGGAGGATCATACCAGGGAATACTTAAACAGACTGGACATACACGAGTCCATGGGACCTAATCGGATGCACCCCTGAGAACTGAGGAAGCTGACTAGTCTCATTTCAAGGTCATACTCAATTACATTCAAAAGGTCTCAGGAACTACAGGATGGTTAGCATCATCTCAGTCCCTGGGAAGGTGGTAGAGGAAATCTTCCTGGAAGTCATTTCTGAACATGTGAAGGACAAAAAGGAAATTGGGAGGAGTCAGCATGAGTTTATGAGTTTGTATGCTTGATCAACCCAATAACCTTCTATGAAGTGACTAGCTCTGTGGATGAGGGAAGAGTAGCTGACTGTTTATCTTGATTTCAGCAAGGCTTTCCGTGTTGTCTCCCATAAGATTCTCACAAACAACTGATGAAGTACAAACTGGATAAGTGGATAGAGATAACTGAAAGTTACCTGAATCAGACAAGAAAAACAAACCCAGCTACCACAGTATATAAGTTAAATGAGACCTCTATAAACTAGGCCTGTAAACAAAGAAGCTATCACTAAACTGTCAGGCTTAAAGGCTTTCAATCAGCAGCAGAAAGTCTGGCTGGAGGCCAGTCACTAGTGGTGTACCCCAGGGGTCTATAGTGGGAAAGTGCTGTTTAACATCTTCGTGAGTGACCTGGGTCAGCAAGTTTGCAAATGATATAAATCTGTGAAGAGTGGCTAATATAGCAGATGGATGTACAGCCATTCAGAGGGATCTGAACTGTCTGGAGAAACAGTCAGAAGGGAACTTTATGAAGTCTTGCAGAGAGAATTGTGAAGTCCTGCACCTGAGGAGGGATAATCCCATGCAACACTTAGGGATGTCTAATTGGAAATTATTTTGCAGAAGACAACCAGGAGTCTGAATGGACACTAAGTTGATCAAGAGCCAGCAATGTGCCCTTGCAGCAAAGAAGGTCAACAGTGTCCTGGGCTTCATGAAGAGGACTCTTGCCAGCAGGTCTAAGGAAATGATCTCTTAGCCCCTCTGCTTAGTCCTGATGAGAAATACCTGGAGTGCTGGCTCCAGTTCTGAGCACCCCAGTGCAACACAGACATGGATATACTGGTGTGAGTCCAGCAAATGACCACAAAAATTAAGGTACTGAAGCATCTGTTACACAAAGCAAAACAGAGAGCTGGCACTGTTCAGCCAGAGGGAGAAAAGGCTCAAGGGGATTGTGTCAATGTGTATAAATACCTGACAGGAGGAAGTAAAGAAGACAGAGCCAGACTCTTCTCAGTGGTACTCAGTCACAAGACAAGAGGCGATGGACACAAATGGGAATAAAAGAACTTTACTTTAAATGCTAGAAAAAAATATTTATTGAGATTCAAATTAGAAATTTTTAACTGAGAGAGTGGTCAAATACAGGTTTTCCAGAGAGGTTTTAGAGTCTCCATGATTAGAGATATTAAAAACCCAACTAGACATGGTCATGAGGAATCTTAGTGAGTGAGGTTGGACTAGATAATCTCCAGAGGTTCCTTCCTATCGCAGCTGCTCTGTGATTCTGTGATACAACAAAGATGTCAGTTTTAAACAAAACCTTGACTCTTGGTAGGACTTGTATGGGCACTTATATGAGCCTTTGATCTCAGCTGAAAAAACAGAATCTAAACCTTATTCAGTCTGAATTTTGAAAACAAGCTTTTCTCAGGGGGTTTTTAGAATGCAGTACAAGTAGTTTGTAAATTCTGGGAAAGGATTAGCAAAATTATGCAGGAATTTCTGAGAAACAATGCAACAGATAGTGCTCTATGGTGTTGTTTCTGCTTCCTAATTTGATGTTAGACACTGCCTAAGAACTGTTCAATACACGTTAGGAGACCTTCATCTTCATCTTCTGTCTTCTTTTAGCCAACAGTATCAACTTTCAAAACTGTTCAAAACTTAATTTCCTAGAGTGTCCTTCCCCATTTCCCAGGACTTAGTGATCTTTAGTAAAGTTTCACAGTACAGAAAGGCTTTTCTTCTAATTTATATGACATATGTATTCCCCCCTCTTCCTTTTTGTTTGCTTTCCCTGTATGAGTATATTTCTTTTATATATAAAGCATAACATATAATCTAGTCTGTTCCCCCTTTTCTTCCCTCCACGCACACATAGAACATAGCCTTTTTCCTTTTTTTTTTGATGTTTGAAAGCCAGAAGTAATGTATTCATCTAAACAGCTGGGTAACTTTCATGCTACATGTAAATCAGTTTTAAAAGAAAGAACCTCAGGAAATTGTGACAAAAACCTACAATAGATCAAATTGTAGATCTGATACCAGTCTCCCACTGTTCAGAAAATTGTGTTCATTGTCTTATTTTTAGAAAATTCATTACAAGAACTTAAAAAGGAAATTTATTCTTTTGCATTGTGGCATATTCAGGAATTCCATTTTTATCCCATAACTTTATTCATTTGGGAACATGCAGTGCACCAGCAGGACAAGACTCATTTCAGAAACTTGGCAAAGTAGGACGGTGTCCTACCAATGACAAAGAAAAAAAAAACAAAACATTTTTCTCTTTACTTGTCTTCTTGTAATAATAATACTGTAAAACATGTAAATTTGAGATGAGTACTGGCTAGAAAAAAATAAAACTGAACATGTGAATCGTACATTTTAATCACAAATCTTATTTCACAAGTGGAAATATGCATGGAGTATGGACTTTTTCCTTGTTGGAAAAAAAATGGTAGTATATTAAAAGTTACATAAACAGCAGCTGGGAATGGTGGATTTGAATTTGCTGTCATTACAGCATTCAAAATAATGTCATTTCCCTGAGTTAATTCCAGTATCATTTGAAAGTGGATTAAAATCCTGATAGGTCAAAAAACTGAAGCTAATCTGCCAGAGTGTCAGTGCTATTAAGTTAAGATTTTACTGGGTATACAAAACAATTAGTTACTTTTGAAAATCTTTGTATTCTTCTCTAAAAAAATCCAGATGCTAGAGAATGTTAACCTTTCAATTTATTAGTTTCAAAAAAGACATGTTTGTCTTCTCCTCCTTTCTCAGAAAGTAGTATGAAGAATTCTGAATGAGAAATCAAGACAATCCAGTCGAAGAGTTCACTTTTCAAAGATATACCCAGGAGTGCAAATTACACGATGAGCTTCTTTTACCTTGTCTAATCATTCAAAAGATTGAGTCTTGCAAGTAAGTATAACTCTGTTCTTCTAGCTAGCCTTTAAAAACTCAGCATATATTTCTGTTGCTGTTATTGTGACCAGTAAGTAATGGTGGGAAGAATGAAGAATTGAACATCTTCAGGTCTCTTGAAATATATTTAGTACTTATTTAAAGAAATGTGTGTTTTTAAGTTTGATAAAGAAATCTTTTTGTCAATGTCATTAGGTTTCTGCAGAGAGAAATTCTGCAGGTGTGTGGGAATGATGCAACAAGCTTTCTCCATTTGCTGTAGCTTGTTTAAAAGATCAGCTATAACTTCTTCACAACTACAACTTTTTAAAAATCCCAGACATTACCTGATGATCCAGCCAAAATCAAGGGACAGATTAGAACTGGGACATTGGTAGGAACTTGCTTATTAAAACAGAAATAATTATTTTAAAGTAGGTTAATCATTATCACTTAGTGCTGTATTTTATTCAGTAATACTGGAACAATAAGTATTCACAGTGCAAGCTGTGTCTGTGAGCTTTATTTCACAATGACACAGCATTTGAGTTGCAAAATTGCAGAACAATACTATTTTTTTTTTCTATCAGAAGCCACAGAAATATCTGAATTATGTTGTTTCTGCAAAATTTTTTACTCTAGTTTTATTAATGGCTAAATTAAGTGGAAGAAATTATATTTCAATAGATGGGTTAGAAGTATTTTCAAGAATTATACCTGCAGCTGATTGCTCTTTTCATTGCTTTATGGTTTTACAATCACATTTCCTGTAATCTCCGTGTGTCTGAAATGCTTTTGATTACATACTACCTCTCATTTCTCTGTAAGACTGGCAATATGTCTTTCATAGCTGCCAAATACAGGTACAGACTCTAACTCCATCAGTCTTATTCTCAAACAGATAGGCTTAACATTGACCTCATCAGCACTGGTGTCAACACATCATATCTGCAGGTTCACACATCCCATGCATTTAGGAAGTTACCCTGACTTAACACTGCTGATCTCTGAGTTAAGATTTTTTGTTAGAGGTCAAGCCCTGAACTGACAGCAGTCATAGACTCACACCCTCTGTGGAGCAGACACAGAGTTTCATAACATGTACATAAACTCAGGCAAGCAGAAACAGCAGTGTTGGTTTTTTTTTTAAACGAAATCCAGGACAGTGACAGAAACTTAATTAAATTTCCATGACTTGCTGAGTAGTTTAGTAATAGCACCATTTTTTTAAAGTCTTGGTTTATGGAAGTCTTGTTTAATCACCTTGCTATCTTATATAGTTAGATAGCTAGATTTGGTTTTCTTGTCTGATTCCTGAGGTGGACACTCAGCCTGGAGCCACTTTATCCAAGTTCCAACATTTCACTAAACCCAATTAGATACCTACCAGCTTTCTGCCTCATCCACCTTCTTCAGCAGCCAATGAAAAGACATTGCATTTCTAGACAGTGATTCAAGTTTCTGGAGTTATTATTTTATTACCTTAAGTTAGAGTGGGAAGGATCAGACCTTGTTGATTAAGCTACAGGAGAGGTGGTCCTTTGAGAATGAAGCACTGATGAGTGACTAACTATATACTTATATAGCATATAATAATAACTGCATAATTAGTCAGAAGTAGAAACATGTTACAGTTCCGCAAAATATTTTGGGTTAGAAAAGAATAATATTTTGGCAGGAATCCCTTAAGGTTATTGTATTTCGTTCCACTGTAATTATACATTTGTGGTGATATTGCCTAAACTCACACCTAAGGACTCTTTAAGTAGTACTGCATGTGCAGTGACAGGTGAATTCATCTCACTTTGTTGAAAAATAAATACTCAAAGTTTAAGATATTCATCCTTCACAGACTATGGAGAGATATTTAGAGATGACAAGGCATCTCACCAGCCTTAAACATCTATTCTTGCATGAGACCAATTGCCTTTGGAAGTGCAAGTTTCTCCTCAAGAAGCAAAGTATTTGCTAAGAGATCCTTGGACAACTAGCTTAGACGTAGAGTACCAACTTTTAGATGTCTATATGACACCTGTTTATACCATAGAAGCTCATAAACACACAGGGGGATTTAAAAGAATTTAAAAGTAAGATTTGGGCTCCTGAGACCTTATTCTCACAACTTCATCGTTTCTACTCATCTTTGTATTTTGTGAATATCTTCTAACAGTCATGAAATGAATTGCATTGCTCGTACGCTGACTGATCTTTCTGAAATCCTAGGTTTGATTTTTAAATATTATTAAACTTTCACCTTTTGCATTTGGGTAGTATATCTCAGGAGTAATGATGTTTGTCATTAGGTAGAGTTTTTACCTCATTAAAATTTGATGCATTGGTGTTGGTGGCCCTTTTTTTTGGCATGTGAATAAGAAGGCATGATATACGTAGACATAAAATAGTGGGATATATTTGATAAACTAATAATCAGTTTAAGAAGAACAGTGCTGTACTCAAAATACAGGTCTGAGACTCTTTAGAATTTTACCAAGGGATTCCATAGGAAATTAAGACAGTCCAGTGAAAAAATACCAGAAGGGTTGTTTTTTAAGATTTTGTTATTCTTTTTATTTCAATTTATTTTTTCATCAAGCCACCATGAAAAATTTAAAAGAGTACTTCAGATTTATAGTCTATGTTTTTGTGCTTACCACTTCAAAGAGATATTTTACAGATTATTTATTAAATAAATAAGTAAGTAAAATTTATTAAAACTAACTGCCACCTACCCTTCACTATGGAGCAGGTCCTAACTAATAATTTACTGCTGAGGTGGGTTTTGTTTGGATGTATTTTAAGTGGCTGTCACATTTCTATATATCCAAATCATTCACAGTTTGTCTTACTGAGACGAGAGGAGGAAAAGTGCAGCCAAATTCCCTCTGCAAACTGCTGAGAGGGGGCTGCTGAGAGAACATGTTGTGGAGCAGAAGCAGCAGCCTGTGACTGAGATGAAGTTTGAGGGTCTGTATGATGGGGAGAGTTTGAATGCCATGATAAGAGAGTGAAATCATCATTCTAATTTAAAAAATCAACAAAAGTGATATTTATTTGGGGTTAAAATTACTCCTTGGAAATGCCTGTTCCCAAGCAGAAAAATCTCCTGGCTCAATTAATTTTTTTTTTACTGTATTTGTTTACTGAAGGAATTTATTGAATTAGATTCACTGTCTTACAGCATTTCAGACCAATGCTTTGTTTCCCATTTTGAATATAAAATATACCACGTGCATGCAATGATCTGCTTTGTAACAGCAACAGCAAAAGCTTTCCTGGGCTTTTTGATTCTAGACTAATGTGGGAATTTGGAAACAAATAAAAGAAAAGAAAAAGTGAGGTTTTTTCCAATAAACTAAATTGATACCCTTAAAAAAAAAACAGAAAAAAAAACAAAACTGTGTCTGAACAGTGGAATATTTGCCATACATTGGAAGCTCCATTAAGAACCAATAAATATTAGAAATATAATTATAGTATTGATAATTAATTAATATAGTATTTCATTAATCTCAAATTTGAGTTAGCAGATAGAAGCACATATAGTTGAGTGCTGAAGATCAGTAAACCAATTAATTGATTTTAATAAATGTCCAGAAGTCTCATAAAAGTTCAGGAAGCTGGTAGAGTGCTTGACTATCTTCTTGGCTATAGCTTATTAATAAACAAACATAGGATCTTTCTGTTTCAAATCTGAAGAGAAGAAATTCGCATGAATGCTGGCAGTGGCTCCTGCTGATTCTTTTGACACTACAGCATTTAGAGTTAAGCCAACCTCCCTGCTGCTTTGCAATGCAAACTGAATGGGAAAATTAAGGGTAAATTACCACCAGCATGCATGATATTGTAGGCAGTCTCGAAATCTGCTCCTGGATGCAAGATCAAAGCATTTTACTTTCAGCAGATGTAACAGGAGGCCATTATGAACACTTGTCTAATGAACCATGCCCAGCTCCACGAACCATATCCAATCGTGCAGGTTTTGAAAATACTGTGCTGAAAAGTCTGGCACAAAGATATGTTCAAGATGGGATTTTTCTCCCTGTAATAGTCATTTTTATTTCTGGAATCCTCACCAGCCCAAACTTTGCTGAATTACTCCAGCAAACTGTAAAGATTACTAGATTGGAGTGTGGGAATACACTGTGACACACACACTGCTACTCCTGCCAAGGTCTTTATCTGAAATGCTGTGTTTCTGCTTCCAACTCGTCTCCAGGGAATGGCACCTCCAATTTATCAAAACCACAGTGGGAGCCACTGGCTCATCCTAGATTGCCTTTGGCTGAACATTTTTGTTGTGATGATATGGAATTACCTCCTTGCAGTACTCCATTTCTACGATGGGCACTTGTTAAAACTTCCCATCTCTTCATAACAGATAAAATAATTTTGAAATGTGCAGCTGCACTTTCACAGAAAGCCTTTACTCAGATAACACACACAAGACTCTACAGTGTGGATTGTGCTGCTTTCTGAGGCCGTATCGGACATTTTTGGGTTTTTACCCCAGCGGGGGGACTGTTAATAAGTTTTTCTTCCCTAAGAAATATGATCAAAGTTCAGAGTTAATTTCTCCAAACAGTTGAATGGGCGAAGGTAGTTCTTCTGAAAGGGGCCCACATTTGCTCTCCTTGTACCAATTTCAGGTTCACTGCACACTGACAGGCCCAAATCTGCATGAGAATGTGGCCTTGGCGGCTCGCCCCAGCCCATCAGGGCCACACTGCCATGGCATCCTCTCGACTCTGCAACCGGATCATTGTTCTGGGCTGGAAAATCCCTCCCTCCTGCTGAGGAGTGGCTCCACAGCAGCCCATGAATATCCTTCCACCAGCCAAGCTCCCTCTGCAAATGACATCCTGCTCCATTGCTCTTTCTGAAGGTTCGCTATCCCCAAGACATACATCTGCCTACCCGTAGCAACTGCTTGAGGCTGACTGTCGCTCTTGGCAAGGGCAGCTGGCTCCGAGTGCCCCATACCTGAATTATCTACTGTTAAATGCCGGTTAGGCTACAAGGCAAACTGCAGATAGAACTCTGAAGTTTCACATGTCTCCATTGCAGTGCCATAGACTAGAGAGGCTTTCCGAAGACACCGACTGCTGAATGTGGAGCTGTGCAATGCATCTTCTTCTCCTCTATAATAAAACTTTGGTTTTAGTTAAGTAAATGTTTGTTACTTGCAGTGAAGTCTGAGGCCCCACAACTGCAGTCTGTTGAACTCTTGGCAGGTTTGAGTGTAAAGAGAGATAGACAGTTTCACCACACATTGACTGATTTTGAGTTAACACTGCCATTTTTTTTATAGATCCATCTTGTGACAGATTTCATATGAATAAAATTGAGAGTATTATTTCACAACTTTTTTACAGTTCTGTTGTTGCTTTCACTCTAAGCCTCTGATTTGTAGTTTAGACACAGACCTTTACTTAGTCCTGCAAAAGAGGTCCCTGTTTCTGCAAAGGGACCATGTTTCTTAATTAGGAAAACATGAGCCCTATGTATCCTACAGGAACTGCAAAAAAAAAAAAAGACTTTAATGTTTCTGGTAGGGTGTGTTTTTTTGTTTGTTTGCTTGTTTTTTTTAACTGCTACCTAAGATTTGAAAATTTCTGATAAATTATCCAGAATTACCACTTTTTTTTTTAAATACTCTGGTGTTGTGTGAAGGATTAGAAAGACAGCAAGGAGCAATTCTTCATACATGTTTAGGTGATAAGAATAAGAAAAGGAAAGAGAAACTGATGTTTGTTTTTTTTTTTAATTTTGGGTTTCTTTGAGAATTGCTCTTTTAGGACATAGACAAATGCGTAGTGCTAGAACATATTATGTATAAGTATATATATATGTATTCATGCATGTGTATATATGTATGTATATGTACATCTGCATCAGTGCACAGTACTTAGTATTTTTTTTCTTTTATAGTCCAAATATGGATGCATAGCATGAATGCACAATGCATTCTGTTAAAGTCCATGTTCATTTACATAAAAAGTGTAGTTTACTTGGTGATCTTCCTTATGGATTAAATGATTTCTTAGGAAAAAAAAAAAAAGCTGGGTGGAGACATTTAATTTTATTTTAAGTTTCATTTGTTTCAGTCTTAAAAGGATGATACTCAGATATCAAATGTCCTCCAATAACACTACGTGGGGAATTTGCTATTGATTAAGAATCAGTTGCAGAAATAATAAGCTTTCATTTTGAAAAGTAATAAAATGTATGACTTTTTTTGCAAGGTGAAGATTGAGCAGGACATAAAGATGATATTGACGTGAAAATCTGACCTTTCTGTAGAAAAAATTAAATGACTCCTTTGTACTTGATGCTTTCTTTTCCATATTTGCATTCAGAATTTGTTCCAAATTGACTTTTTGCTAATTCCCAAGACACATTTTTTTTAAAAATGAAAAGCCTAATTGTTTGCATGGGAAAGATGGTTTCAGAGAATGTACAAAGTGATGAATATTTAGAAACTCATAGCTTTATAATGTCTTGGATACCATCCAGATATTTTTTAATGTTAACATATTAAATTAAAGAGCTCTCTATTAAGTTTAAGATGAAACCTATGTCAGAACATTTCACTTGGATGTCCTTCACATTTGGAGCTTCAGGAGGCCAAATTTTAATTTCCATATCCAAATGTGATATGACACAATGAATCTAGCTGTGCAGAACTTTTGATTTCTATTTCATATTGGAGATGCTCCATAATTCTGTGTGTTAAGACTGTAAAATGCATTTTGCATGTGGGACCAGTGTCTCTATTTCTTATATTTTTGCCTCCTTTTTTGAAGTGTTTTTCATACTGCAGTTTCAAAGGAGGGTGATCCAAAGAAACATTATAGGGTTGTTAAATCTTGATGATGCTCTTTACAGGTGGAAGCTCCTTTGGACAAAATGTCAACTTATGTTCAGGACAAAGCAGTTTGTCAAGCAATAATTCCAGGGAGTCGGTAACTAAGCAACAGATCAACTGTTGGAAAACTTTGATCGCCTAATGATACACATTTGAGAACCTGACAGGGAATTCTCTGAGGGCTAGTGAGTCTACAAAGAAGAATCTAGCATCAGAAATCTTAAAATAAAGTCTGGCAGGAAAGACAAGAGAAGAGGAGATTTTCTGAAGGTGTTTAGGTCTGGGGCTTTTTTCTGTTGGAGATATTTTTTGTTTGATTGATTTTTTTTGTTTGGTTAGTTTTGGTTTTATTTTATATTAAAGATAACCTTTTTAATTGTATGACCAAGTATGGAAGAAACAAACTCTTTGGAGACACTATACATAGACTCCATTTTTCAAAAGAACCGCATATGTAAGATCATGAATCCCTGGAGGAGTCTGACCTGTGCCCTATAGGCATAATTCTTGGAAGAAATTGAGATATTGAGTACATTTCTTGTTTTTCTTTCCCATCTATCAGCTCAAATTCAGCTGCCTCAATATAGATTAGGGCCATTCGAGACATGCTGGTTTATGAGGGACATCTACATGGGACTGACATGTATGACACATGATCTAAAGGGCACTGTCCTACTCCCTTCTTGAACAGCCATTGGACACTTCACAGGATGTGCAAGGATGTTTCAAATGGCAGTAAACACTTATTTAGACAACTGAATCCGGCCCTACATTTCATGGTCTAGTTCAAACAAAAGGTGATAAGCCTGCACGAATCTTGTGGATCTATCTACTTCTACTACTGTACAAACTCTGGTTTATCTGTGGAGATTACCTGTACAACAATGTTCCTCAAGGGGATGAATCTCACTGAAAGCCATGTTTAAGTTTTGACTCTGACTCAGGACACTAGGAGATATGGGTATTGGTGTTCCACTTCCCGAAAAGAGGAAAGAACTCAAGCAGTGTGTCAAATAAGCTGCTAATGAAGCTTAGAGCTACCAAATATAGATATCACATAGAGCTCTAGTTCAGTCTAACTGCAATGTTAATTTAAACCCAATGCAGGTGCACATATATAACAACTTATTGAGTTGTTACACCTATTTTTCTTTGATATGGAATAATATGGTAACAACATATATATACTCTACAGTTTGGTGGATCAAGTTAAATCCTTAGATGTGTTTGTTTTTCCATCATGAATGTCCAAGCTACATTTTTGTTCTTTATTTGTTTTATTTTATATATATTAGATTTATTATATTTCTTTTTCTCCTCTAAAATATAACTTATCCGTTCCTTGTTTGACAGCAAGCAGTGAACAAAATTGTCACATAAGATTTTAGATATGCAGTATAAAATGGTCTCAGGCTTTTTACTAGGGATGAGGCATACGTAAAGAATGGAATGAAAAATAAATACAAATGAAAGAAGAGAATATGGTAGATGGGAATGAATTGACCTACACGAAAATATATTCTCAAAAGACAACTTTAAAACAATTTAAAATAATTCAAGATTCCATATAAAACAGAAAAATGAAAACTGTGAGTGTAGAAAATTCCAAGAAATAATGTTTGTCCTTGAATTTATCTTGTTGTTTTTTCCAGAAATGTCAGTGGTCTAATGGAGATATTGACTCTCTGGACAAACTCCTCCTTGCCTGTGTCCTTAGACCATCAGAGCTGTAACAGTTGTACTATATTAATTTTGTAAATTGAAGATATATGAATTATTTCAATATCTTATGAAGAGCTATGGAAGCTAGAGAAAAAAAATGGAAATACAGGACTAAAGGATGCTTTATGACTGCAAGGATAATTAATTTTTCAGACTTAAATAGCCTTGAAAAGTTAAGAGAGTTCCTAGTCTCATTCACAGAATACTTCAGAAAATATGTTTTAAAATACATAAGAAGAATGTATTTTAATGAACACTAGATATATGTCTGTGTGTAAGGTAGTTCAAATAGTCTTCAAAACAGTAAGTTCTGTAGCATGACTTCTAGCTTATACAGAAAGTGAATAAAAGATTGTGCTGCCACATGTGAAATGTCTTATGAGACTGCTTGTACATTTCTAAATACAGGCTAATATTGTTAAATTTATCAATGAGTATTTTGCATCATGGATATAATCAGAAGCTAGTGTAGCTTATTATTTGGTATAGAATGAAATACATAGTAATTCATACTTTCATTTATTAATATAAGGACCTGAAAAGTCCATTACTGAAATGAGTCTCATTTTGAGTACAATATCAGTTGGAGAACTCTACTGAATAAATTTTGAACCATGTCTATAACTTGAGAATAGAATATTTTTACCAAGTTACACAATCCTTATTTAAAATGATAGGTACTCCATCACATCTTTTGATAGGTTATGCCAGAATTTAATTGCCTTAGAGGTGGAAAAATACATCTCTTTCCACTCAATTTGATTGCGTGCAGGTATGAAAATCAGATCTCATTATGCCTTTTTATTTCACGAGATAACTCTATCTTACCACAAAATCTCTGTTGAGGTAAACTTTTTTTTTTTGGGGGGGGGGGCAAATAGAATAAATTGATTTGTTTAATTTTTACCCTTGAAGTTATGTTTTATTTGAGTTCTTTATTTTTTTGCCAGCTTCTGTTGAGTTTTGTGTCACATTTGTTTTGAATTTATTCATAATTTCTGGGGTTTGTTCTAATTTCTTCATCTCTGTTTTGAAATGGATCTTCAATTTGTTCAAGCCTACAGCAGCTGTGTAAATGTTTCTAATAATAGTCTCACTAATTTCATTTACAGAAGCAAATGAAAGAAGCAAGTACACTGCCTAACTATGAAAGGTCACATTTGCTTTGTAGCAAAAGCTTTGGTTTGAAAGTCTGTTGACTATAGGCAATGGATACCCTCTAAAGTAGTATTTCCTTTTCTGCTTTCAGACATATGACACTGGCTGCACAAGAGCCTATTGTTCACAAAGCCTGAGGAATTCAGTTTGGTCTATCAAAATGATCCAAATTCATCATTACTTATCTCTGCCTTCTCCTGTCGTACATGTTGAGCAACAATATAGACTATTATTATAGACTATTATTCATCTCTAGAGAGTAATGTGGAATTTGACAAGAGAGGGATAGCTGAAAAGTCGCTTCAGGAAATGATATTTCCAAAACTTTCCTACTGATCTTGTAGAATATAAATATCTTTGGTAGATGATCAGATGATCAGGTAATCAGAAAGCATAGCTTAAATACAGAAAGACAGATTGTATTTATTCTGAAACAAGTACAATGCAAGGAGATCACACAAGATTGTTCTCTCTGCTCCTGGAGGAACAGAGGCATCATGTAGGATGCAAAGAACACAGTGAGCCTTGGCTCCATTGCATTATGTATTAATATGTCTTTGGGAAAAACAGAATAATCGACAGTGAACAAAGGCTGCTCAGCTCAGTATGACTGAGTTCCTCCAGGAAATATTTCTGTGTTTCAGCTCAGTCTCAGACAGCTCTAGCTCGTACAGCATAACCTTGCTAATTTATTAGCTTTTCTGCTCAGAATTGACTAAACTGTAAAATACAATAAAACAGCCTAATCTCAACTATGGCATTCTGCTCTAATATTGATGTTTGCTCCATGAAATATTACACATGTAAAAATAGGAGAGCATCCTGTAAAGAAAATACAAGAGATGAAGAGAGAACGGAAAGTGACAAATGTTTTTTAAAAATTAGAAATAGAAAGTTTAATCTGGAGAGGTATCCATGCTATTCTATTTGATCTCAGACACCTCAGCCTGGAATTCCTTCCTGAATCTGTTATGTTTTGAAAGGTCTGCAAACCGCATGTGAAAGAGGAGTGATCATGGACAATAAAGACCAAAAAGTGATCTTCCACAGGAAAATAGTTTTAAAATATACTTTTTACTTTTTTTTCTGTGCCTTTTAAAGATAGACAGGGTCTTTTTTGCGTGTATATATTTCAAATAGACACGCTAATTCACCTTGCTGATGGTAGTATTGTAAAATAGTTGCCCATGAAAACAGAGGAGGTCACCAGCAGGAGACAAATTTAGGTGACTGAGTAGTTAAAAATCCACATCTGAAACCCAGATTGCTGCAGAGGGTTTCAGCTTTGTAATACCATCAGTGCAGGCTCAATGGCTCATCCAATAACAGTTGGAAACAGAAAAGGCAGAACCTCCAGGACCAAAAGTAGTCCTGCAAAGACACGTTAATCCTCTCAGCAAGGCAGCCCAATGCATCTATGAATTTCCAGCTGTGACACAAGAGGAATGACCAAGTGTCTGTTGTACAGCTGTTTTACTCTTTCACTGTGCATAGCATAGTTCAGATTTATTTGGATGTCTAGCAATGTTACCCTGTGGGATTTTTAACGGTTTGTTTCCCAATAGTTCTGCAGCTGTGACAGAGACAACTAACTGAATCTTGTGCAGGTCCAAAGTACACTTGAAATACCTTTTATTCCTGCTTTGAAAAAGAGAGTAGCGTTCTCCATGAATACCAAGTTCCACAACTGCATCATATTCTCAGCTACGTTTTGGTTACAGAGGATGCCTTTGCTTTTAGGTCCTGCTGAATTTGGACTAAACACTGTTTACATCTTTAGCTGTACTCTGCTTTTTCATTGTTCTCTTTATTTACCTTAGTCTTATATTTGCTTGTTTTGCTGAAGAACTACTCTGCATTGCGGTTGTATACTGTGACTCTTCCTTGCTTTATTGCTAACCCCAGCACTACACATAAACGACTACTGCACAATGAATAATTAATCTGACAAATTTAGCCTCTTCAGGTACATTTCTGTTAATGCCTTTGTTTTACAAAAGTATTTTTGGAATGTGACTGAATTTTACTCTGTATTAATCATGCACCTATGTGACTATTTGGTATTTGTAATCAGAATATGTCGGTTACTTCTGAGACCCTAGCTAAGTTACATGTTATTGTTTCTGTTCTGCATTTGGCTTTACGCACAAAAACTGGCAGCCAACTGCTTGTGTGTGCCTGAGTAGAGCCAAATTTCTGTGCTGGCAAAAGTCCATGGTTCCACCACCAGAGAATTAGGCCCTTGCATTCACTTTCTGTGACTCTTTGTACAGAGTTTAACATTTAGTGTCCATTAATGTTTATGCCAGATCAGCAGAAGTGGAAAGAGACACGAGCGGAGCCGAACACAATTGTCTAAAACTTTGGTTAACTAATCATGGACAATTGCTTGAAATACTAAGCCTGGTTGTCATTTGTCATCAGTGATCATTATTGGTATTAACAGTAGAATTGTTACTCTCTTTTGTGTCCAGAATTTATTACGTAGTGAGGCCTCTTAACTTTTATTGAAACGCTAATGTGTTGTGTGGTGTTTAAAATTTGTACTTTAAAGCTGGCATTCTCTTAAAGATAATGACTGACTGTGGATATGTACTTGAGTTCAACAATAACTATTAAAGCTTTCAGAGAGCTCTAGAGCTGTAACTGATTTTCTTTTAATAATGACACGTACCATTTTACATTGGTTTTCTTCATATTCAGCAGGCTTTTCAAACATTAATTACTCCATAAAAAACAACCTTGCCAGATGGATCAATCATTATCCTTACCTTTGAGGTAAGAAAACAAAGAAATCTTCAGGCTAAGCTTTTCATTTTGGCTGCCTCAATTTGGAGCTTGTTTCCTAAAACCTGGGTGTCTTTATAGGGTTTTAAATGATTTGTTCATCCCCAAATGGAAGTTCTCCATAAATAAGTCTTCTGTGTTCTGTGACTCCGAAGTGACGGATGCGAGTCAGTTGGAAAAGCTGATTTGGGGCACCTGTCTGTAGGATCAACAAAAGAGAACAAAAATTAGATGTTTATAATTTCCAATTCTGGTCTCACCTTTAGTTTTAATGTGCCTGACCCATAATGTGGTCTATTCAATTGCAGTTTTAATGATTATACAACAAAATCCATAATGTATGTGTATACCAAAGAAATTTCAAGCATTGTATAGTATTTCCAAATTTACACATGGCATGGCAGGTGGTTATTCTGTTTGTCCATTACATTGCTCTGTTTAAAGCACATCTTCTTATAATTTCAGTGAATATTTATGTTCAAATGTCTTGTCAATGGCAAGTAACATGTGTGCTAACATGTACAGAAAGCAAAAAAAAAAAAGACTGTAATTTTAAGAAGTGACTAGCGGTTTCAGATATGTAGTTGGAAGGGCTTGATTCTCACTAGGTGTAAACTTAGCACTTCCTAAAGATCTTACAAAGTTTAACTGAATCTCCAGAAGAAAACCAGCTCAGTTCCCCACAGCTGCTAGTCATTTTAGAAACCTATGGTATTGAGCTACACTATTTATTCACTCTATCTCTATACCTGCCTGGGATCTACAGACACCATCCCAATTGCCTTAATCTCACTGACTGCTCTGATGTAGCCACAGTAAGATCTCTTTGACCTACCAATATAAGGACTGGTAAATATATATTTAATAAGCTGTAATTGTTTCAGGTTTTATATTGTTTGCGTTACATGATGTAGAACGCTGTTCTTGAGACAAGACACACACATTTGCTGAGGTCTTCTCTTATTTCTGTAGTGAATAAGTGCACTCTGGATCTCAGGGTAGAGGATGAAGCTCTGTCACTAGTTGGATATCTCTGAGGTAACCTGAGCAGCTGAAAGCACTGACCTGCATTCAAGCAAGTAGATTTTCCAGCTGCAGTACTTTTAGGGCAGATATTAGTGATTTACATGAATTTTCTCTATAGGGACCTGCAGATGATTCAGTAAGTTCTAATACAAGAAGTGAGTGTCTATTGCAAGTGTACAGTGTCTATACACTTTTTCATGTACAATTCGTTATTTTCAATTTTCATTAAGCGAATTGTTATTTTAAACAACATTCCTTGTTTATTGGTTAATATTGGTATATAAATAAGTTTTTCACTGTGGCAGCATAATCTCAGGTTCTATATACACCTCAGGGTGTGTACATATTTTATCACAGAATACAAAGTCATATTAGCCTAGAAATACAAGAGTAAGGAACTGGCTAACATCATACATGGTCATGTCAAGAAAAGTGCAGAGACAGCTGATCTTCACTAACAGTGGGCCTGGAAGCAGTAGAAGCATGTTAATGTGGTGATATGTGTGCCTGTTAAACTCAGTGCCAAAAGAGTAGGTCCTTGTGGACCAAGTATGTTGCCATGTCTCTGTCCCACCCTGTATGCACTCTGCCTGATGCCAGGCAGAAGCTGTGGAAGGGAATAGTCCTTGGAGTACAACTTCAGCAACATGGTCCATTTTGTGGTGCTGACATGCCCCAAAACAGTGGTGACTCCATCAGGTTATGGTTTTATCCTTTCCTTGTTTCCTGTCACAAGCTTCCAGAGGAATTCTGCTAGAATTTCTCTCAGTAAAATGATGATCAGAACAACTGTCTTTGAGGCAGCCAACAACCAAACACAAAATGTAAAGGGTACAGGAAAACTACCCTCATTATCACTGAAAGGAAATGTGAATAGGTGCATTTTGGAAAGCAAAGGCATTAGTTGTCTTGCCACGACAGATAAATAAGGTTATCACACCCTTAAGACAGTCAGGGTGCTTGTTCCTTTGACAGCTTAGAATCCAGAAATCAGCAGAAAAATCCTGACTGTGACTCTGCTGATGCAAGTGTACCAGTATTTTATGTCTAGTTTTCCTCCATTTTCACTTGTCCTCCTGATGCTTAAATATGAATTGAAGCATGCTCAAAGATGTGTAACAGAGAAAAAGCAATATTGTCACCTGTAACCACTTACTCACATGTGAAGCCTGACAGTCTTTTGCTAACACTCACAAATAACCCAGTTATCTCCCCAACTCAGCTTGTAGGCACACTCAAAACCTAGTAGGTCTTTCTGTCCCCAAACTGAATATGATCTTATACATAAAATGTTGTTTGGTTGGTTAGTTGGGGTTTTTTTTGTTTGTTGTGGGGTTTTGTTTTGTTTTGTTTTCATTTGGAAGGTACATTGAAAAACTCTTTAAGTCTCCATTTCAGGATCATACCTGGTAACCATATTATGTATTTATATCAAGAGATGTCTTGTCTCTTTAGTCAGCCTTTTCTTTTAAGCTCAGAGTTCTGTTTCTGTAGCAAAAATACTCCCTTATTCCTGTAAATAGTGTCTTCAAAGTGGTTGGCAACATCTTTTGGGATAACTCATGTGTTCAGAGACAAGATATTTCTTGACTCCCAGCTAACAGGTTCTTTCAGTGGGATAGCAATATCCAGAACAAAAATTTGACCGAAATTGCCCTCAAGGCACTCACTAGTCCTGTCTGAACAGCTAAAGCATGAGCACTGTAAAAAAAAAAGGAAGATGGTCTTACATCTTGTGGTTGTATTCTGTTGTATCTGAGGTGCGATCTCCATCTAAAGCTTCTGTGCAGTTGGGATTTTCATAGCATCTCTTTCCTTTGTGGAATCTCTGAGAGATTGTGCTTGTAATTGCTGCTTTCCCCTCTCTGTTGGTTCACTAATCATGTCTTTCTCTTCTTTGGCAGCCTAGGAACAGAACAGCTTTGAGAACCCAACATAGCTGGCAATTTGGTTTTTGGTTTTTTTTTTTTCAGTCAGGCAGTTGGAGACCTTTGCATGCATAAACACATACATATTGTGTGGATGTATGCCTCATATCCTAGGAGACCAAGCTACGAAGCACCCGTCCCTCGGAATTTGACACAGACAATATCTCTACTTGCCTGGACAATTAGGGATATTAAGAAACTCTCTACAGAAACATAAGTCTTCAAAACATGATCATAAGGGAAAACCATCAGTGCTTTTTCCTACACTACATAAGAAGTAGCACTCTTTCTGAGGCTTTTACTCTCAGCTCAGACAAACTATAGAAAATTTGTATGTATGTTTATGTTTTATTAAGCTCCCTTTCTGTTTACAGAAGACACAGATACTAAGCGAAATAATACTAGTAATCACAGTAATTCAACAGTTCAGTGGTCTGATAGACCAGTCTGCTAGTGGCTTGTGATGCTGCTAAGGTTTTACAGCAAGGCATTAGTTTCATGAAGCTGTTTAAACATTACTTCTTTGTACTTATTGCAGATAAATAGGAATTCTTTATGGAGGATGCTGCTGACAAGATTAAGGATTCCATAGAAATGACAAAAAGCAGTGGGTATTTTTTCCTAACTTCTGATCTGTATGCTTTGAAGGTCCAAATAGTTGGGAGAACATATTCAGTTGTCCAAATAAAATTATATATTTATTGGTATAAAACATTGAATTTCTGATTCGACCAATTAAAAGACACACAAGAAAATGCCTAGGGCTTCTTACCAAACAGGTCCTGTTATTTATAGGAACCTTACGATGCTCCATAGGTTACCAAAAACTCTTAGAGAGATCTGGAACTTCAAAAATCGGAACTGCAAACTGGCACTGGTTTCACTAGCCTAATTGGCAGAAGATGGTTAGAAACATGGCTTTTTAAAACAGTTAACAGAATGCAAATGTTTAGTAAATTATTGCCTTATATTTTTTTTGCAGTAATAAAAATTGTTCTTTCTGCAAATTACCTTATTCCTTTTCATTTTCAGGGTCACTATACTGGAGTTGATCTGTGAATTCTGTGTTACATATTCAAATATTAAATTATAGATGTTGCTTTATTTAAAGTATCCCCTAGCAACTTGAAAAAAAAAATTATTTAAAATTATAGGCTAGAAATAGGGTAGTAGATGGGAGTTTTGCCCAATGAATAAGGTACTGGTACTCAAAGAAGTGGTTAGATTCTTGTTCTTCATTTTTGTTTCCCACATAGCAGTATAACACTAATTTGAAGCTAATAATTTCAAGGTCTTCTTAGAATTTTGTTATACAAATGTTACACCTCTGAAGGCGTCACACTGGCAGTCAAAGGCTTCAGACCTCAGGAATGTTGCCAAGGATTTGTCATATCAAATGTAGTGCAACTGCAACACTGCAAGGCACTGCAAGGAAGCCTTCTCAGTAGTTTATAAATAAAGGTATTGATTTGTTTATTCTAATTGCTTTTTTGCTGATTACTAGCCTACTGCAAATCCATACACAAAAAGCATACAATAGAGTTGTGGCACTGTCAGTTTTTGTTTCTTCCTCGTGTGGGATGCTCTTACCACTGCCATTCATGCACTCTGAGAGAGGAGAGAGGAGAGGAGATCATCCTGTATGTCTGCTTACTATTTTTTCTAACCGTATGAAGAGGTAAGAAGTATGCTACAGTCTACTCTCCCCCCTCATTTTGAATTCTTCAGTTTCTATGGAAACGGTGCATTCTGCTGTTGTAATTGTAAATTAGGGGGACAGAAGTGCTCCAGTATTTCGTAAAGAGCAGTAGCACAAGTTCTCTGTGACTATGTGGAAAAGCTAGTTTTCTCCAAGATTCTTCTATCTGGAAGTGTATTATGAACCATAATCAGAACTTATCTACTGACCTTGGTATTCAACACTAAGTTACATGTTTTATTAAAATATCTATCTCTACTCAAGATTACCTAACATGTGAAGTCTTCAAATACATTTTTGCTGCATTTACACCTGCTAGCATTTAATAATCCAAAAATTCATGTCAATGATTCGTCAAACCCATTGATCTGTATTTGTCGGTTACATTATGTGTGCAGTATATAGTTGCTCTGTAGAAGTATAATTGACATTTCTCAAGGATTTTTGGACTTCTGGCCTGGGCTTTTAGACATTCATAAAAGCTGGAGACTAATATTAAAATCAGTAGGATGGCAAATCAGTGCTAAATTGGTAGCTATGACTGAATGCACCCAAAATAACATATCGATTACTCATAATAGTGTAAAGGAGGATGATTTAAACAAATAATTTTTTAATTATTTCTTGATATTACTTCTCTCTGTAGAAAACAGAGAGAACAATAGTCCTAATGGGAAATAATTCCCTCTTTCAATTCTCAAATTTTTTATTCAGAATTTCTGGAAGTAATTTCTGAACTATTTTAAAAATCTCTTTTAGGAAAAAAAAGAAGTCATAGAGCCTTAAACTGTGTATTACATTTTATTCCCATTTTTGCATCGACCATGCTTTCTTCATTTAGAAACTGAAAATACACAACTCATTTCTATTTACTAGAGAACTATTGTAATGATGCCATCATCGTCCAACTTAGCCTTGGTACTCTTGCTTCCCCCTGCAACATACACATAATGAGTATGATATAAAAATCACAATATGCTTTGAGAAACTCATGTATCCTAGTTTATTTCAAGATACCTTTTGGTTTTATCTTCTTTATGTTTTACATCTTTTTCAATACAACATGGACATTTGTTAAAAATTAACTTTTAGAGAAAAAAATAGAAATTATAATGGGAATTTCGGTGAACTAGTTGATGAAAAACTAACTCCTTTTAAAGTGTAATTATAAACAGAGAGCCATAATCAAGTGATTGCATTTTAACAGCTCCCACAGGGAATGATTCATGACCTCGTGATGTAACTTTTATATGGAGAAAGTAGGAGAAGAGGATTGAATTACTACTAATACAGGTGCAACCAATGCAAGCACAGGAGAAGCTATCAGTAGTTGTGATCTAGATCAGTTTGTTACCCTGGTAAAAACCACACATTTTATTAATGTATAAGGTCCTATATGTAACAAAAAAAAGAGAAAGTCCATGCTTCCTCAAGAATAACTTTATTCTGTGATAGGTACTGTAATGGCACCAAAAGGAGTAATATAATCCTGACATATCTAAAGATGAGAGTAGGAGAAGACAGAGACTATATTCCTTCTGACCTTGATAATGGCACAAATACTTCTGGAATTCTGTGTTCCTGCCCTGTATTGGTATGGAAGATGTATTGAAATACTGGATAGAAATTAGAAAAGCACCATGAAATATATCTAAGTAGAAAGCCAAAAGGCTTTTTTTTTAAAAAAAATTATTTATTTTATCAACAGAAAATGCCAAAGAATAATTTTGGCAAAATAACAAAGAATAATCCTAGTTTATATGTATCTGTAAAGAAAAACAACAATATAACAAGGTCCAGTGAGCTGGAAATAGAAGCTAAAAGTGTTCAGTAACAAGAAGCAAGGCAAACATTTTCTGTAGCAAAAATAATTAACCACTAGAACAACTAGTCATGGCCTGAGACAGATTATCCCCATTGCTGGAAATGTTTGTATGAAGACTGAGAGGTTTGTTTGTTTGTTTGTGTTTTTTAAAAATATGGGCTGTATTTCAATTTAAAAGAAGAATTAATTCAGGAAACTCATTTATGAGGAACAAAATAGAAAGTCATAGTAGATAGCCTCAAAAGTCCCTTTTCACCTTTTAAATCAATGAATCTTGATTGTCTTCAAATTCATTGCTTTATTCTTTCTCCTCTTTCATTTGTACTATTGTCAATGAGTGAGCATGTGCATGAGTATGTGTATGTCTATTGTCATGAGTGCGATTTTGGAGTTGCAACTCTCCAGCAGTCTCTTACATATGATAATTTTCTGTTTGAAGAGCAGTACTTTTAATCCTCAGCTTCTGAAGGAAGTCCCTGGAGAAGATGAAGGTGGGTCTGGAAGAGAAGACACTCCAAAATATTCAACAGTTAAACAAAAGCTTTCCTCTGAAGAGCCCTATGAAGGAAAGTGTGATTTCAAGTGGACGGGGCCAGAGGAGCTAAGGAGTCTATGGGAGATGGATCTAGATTTACTTACTTAGGCTCTTATAAAACATTTGTACCTTAATCAGATATAAAACCCAGTGCACCCATGACTATGTCCAGTCCCACAAGCACACATGGAAGCCCCAAGCTGTTCACAGGCCGCACATGAGAGTGTGTAGTTGTACTAAGCTCTTTTTGCATCATCTGGACACTTTATTCCATACTTTTCTGCATAATAATAATGTCAAGTCTTACTCATGGTTATCCAGTGGGCCTGTGTGCAAGTATTTTGTTTATTTGGGGAAATCAGCCTCTTCCTAACAGCAGTTAGTTAATCTTTAGGAAGTCTTAACTAGATGTATACACTTCTGTATTAGTGATCTAGATATTTTCTCCTCTTTCCTCTTAATACAATAGAAACTTGTCATCAGAATTACTTAAATATTTATAAAAGTATTACATTCTTCTATGTTGTACAGTCTGCCTTCAGAATAAGTTATTGAGGTTGCCCACAGGGTTTGTAATTTCATGGGACACTCTGCAAATAATCTATGGGGTTACTGTTACTGCCATGTTTCTACGTTATCTCTAAAGATAATCTTGCTGTCTCAATCCCAACCCTTCTTTTCTTGCTGTCTTTTTCATCTTAAGGTTTTTAAATAGCAAAATCAAAACCTCATGGTGTGTAACTACTCAGAAACAGGCTCCAGTAAGTGAAATTTAAAGGAGTTCTCATCTTCCAAGCTGGTGCTTTTATCTCTCCAATAGCTGTCATTTACTAACAATCCAAAGTAGGTTTTTCAAAACTGTTCCTGTAACACTGGTCAGAAATTATCTTCAAGCTTTTGACAGACGAGCTGAATTCAAGATATACTCTTCTGATTTCCTTCTGCAAGCAATTTATATGTCACGGTTATCAGAAAACTTGTGTATTACAGGAACCATTTTTATTGGATGTGATGGAGTGCTAACTTAAAATTTTAGCAGAATCATTAAAAGTGGCATTCTTGGAGTGGATTTGTGTTTGGGCTTTTTTTTTAAAGAAGGCAGCTAAAGAAATGGTGGTACTTTGAACAATAATCTGAAAAGTTTGAACACCAAAACCATCCTGAGCTCCTTTCCTGGGATTTCAAAATTTTTAAAACATAAGAATTCTGTCAGACAGCTAACAGTATGAGTTAAAATTTATCCATTCATAAGAAATATTCTCAAAATCAGTAATATTTTACATGGCAACCCCTTCATGCAAGACACTATAATATCTTCATAGATATTAGTGTTTATGATATTCTGAGGGAAAAAATGTTTTACTTATTTCTTAATATAACGAATGTATAAAGGAGAACTGAGGGAATGTTGTAGTTCAGTCGCGATCGGGACCAGACTACACAGTCTCACTCCCCCACCCTCTGAGAGAATAGGGGGAGATGATATAAGGAAAAACGGCTCGAGGTTTGAGATAAGAACGGGGAGAAATCCTTAAAGATACCGTCACAGGCAAAACAGACTCGACTTGGGGAAAACTATTCATTTATTACTAAAACTATCAGGGAATGAGACAGGGAACAAGATAACCTCCCCCCACCCCTCCCTCTTCCCAGGCTAACATTATCTCTACTACCTTCCCCCCTGAGCGGCACAGGGGGAAGAGGGAGCGGGGGTTGCTGTCAGTTCATCACTCGTTGTTTCACGCCACTACTTTTTCATCGGGGGAAGAACTCCTCACATTCCTCCTCTGCTCCAGCATGGGGTCCCTCCCACGGGCCACAGTCATTCGTGAAACTGCTCCAGCATGGGTCATCTCTTCCATGGGGTGCAGTCCCTCCAGAACAGCTGCCCCAGTGGGCCCTCCATGGGCCACAGCCTCCTTCAGGCTTCCACCTGCTCCGGCGTGGACTCCTCCATGGGCTGCAGGTGAATCTCTGCCTTTCTGTGGACCTCCATGGGCTTCAGGGGGACAACCTGCTCCACCATGGTTATCACCACAGGCTACAGGGGAATCTTGGCCAGAAGCTGCTTTACTTCTCCCTCTCCTTCTTCACTGACCTTGGTGTCTGCAGCTGTTCCTCGCAACAGGCTGGCAGATGCCTCCTAGCATCCTTTTTACATTTTATTCACTTCTCATCTCCTCTCCACTTCTTGCAGCTGGGCTGGGCCAAGTTGGGCCCAGTCAGCCGCCTGACAGAAGGCCAGAGGGTGAGGCCTGCAAGGGCCACAAGGCTCGTGCTTCCCCCTCTCTGCCCCAGCTCAGCTGCTTCACATCTTTTCCTCTTTTTTTTCCTGTTTTCCCCTCTTAAATACGTTATCGCAGAGGCATTATCACAGGACATTCTGCTCCCAATCGACTCGGCCTTGGCCAGCAGTGGGTCCACCCTAGGCCTGGCCTAGTCCACTGAACAAAGGGGAGCAACTTCTAGCAGTTTCCTACAGAAGTTACCACCTTAGGCCCCCCCTCACCAAACAAAACAAGAACAGGGAAAAAAGTTTTACTTATTTCTTAATATAACCAATATATAAAAGAGAACTGAGGAAAAAAAGTGAAGATGAGAACATACCACTCTTCAATCTTTCTTTTCTGCATCTCGCACCAGTAGGTACCAAAAACCAGGTATCTGACTTTAGTTATCTAACATTTAGCCTGATCTGAGTGCACCATATTCAGCTAGCTCCCCTCAGTTGTTATTAAAAACACTTTTTCAGCTCAACCCTAGTATTTTATGGTATGAAAGGTAAGGAGAAATAAAAGCTTTAAAAATAAATATTTAAGTGCTGCTACATTATATTATTATTATTTTTTAATAAAATTGGCTGGAATGTTCCATTCCATTGTTAGGAAAAAAGGGGCTACTTTTGAGAGTAAAAATATACAAAATTACACATTTGTTTATGACATCACATAAGTAAAATATAGCTTTCACAGATAGTTTCTGCGGTACAAAATAATTAAAACTCAACTTCAAAAAATTCAGAAAAATATTTAGAAGAATCATACAGCTGTACTTGCCATTTCATAGTGTTCTCCATTGTAAAATATTGCTTTATAGCACACATTTTGTCTTGTTTTATTCATACAGAGTTTAGGTCTCTAGTTCTGCAAAGATTAGTGGATATGTGTGCTCTTTGTACACTCTGAGGAGTTTCATTGATGCCAATGGAGCTGGTTGAAGCACAGAAAGTTAAGACCGGCATTCGTCTTTTCAGAATCGACCTCTAAGCCTATTATATCAGGGCACAAAATTAGGTTACATTGCAATCTCAGTATGGTTAGTGAAGCCCTGTTGCCTAAAACATTGTGGTGTGGCTGAAAAGAATAGAATTTGACACAATGGAAAAAATACCTTAAGGGAACACTGCATTAAGAAAGAAGGCTTATAGTGTTATTATGTAGGATAATGCAGGTTGGGCAACTAAATCATATCTTTTTTTGGTGAAAGTCATTATTCTTTTGAGTGATCATGTGCCAGAACCAAATCTTAAGGGCTAATACTGCATATTTGAAAATGGTGTGACTCATTTCAGCCAAGAACATTCTGTTTATTTTCTCCATTCTAACATTATCCGATACTGAAAAAAATGACCTTTAAATGGTCCCCAGACACTCATACTCTTTATTCTAGGAATACAAGGAATCTTGAGTATTGTCAGCCAAAATAGGGTTTTTTTTAAATATACTTTATTTTTAGCAGCACCTAAAGTTCATCGTTCTCTGACTGAGAGTATTGAGATTATAGGAGGATCAAAAGCTGAGGCAGAGAAAGCTTCAGGAGTGAATCAAAATTTGAAATCTAGCATTGTATATAAATTAAACTGCCATTCAAGCTGCACTTATTTATACTGTGGTTTGTAAAAGTGATTATTAAGGAAAGAATAATGTATTTAATTTTCTTTCAAATTACTTTGTAGTACATCTTATCTCTGTGAAGTTTGAATAATCAGAGAGAGAACCAGTTGTTCTTCCAAAGGGAAAAAAAAAGTAGTGGCAGTCTTCTATGGAGTTTAGAACAGGAAATTTTCCCCAAAATGTACTGTTCAAAGTAAGACTGGGGATACAGTTGCTGAAATTAGTTTCCCTGTAAACTCTCATCTGGCATCTTCTCCAAAGCTGTCAGTGTTGACCGGTGACAAAAATGATCCAGCTGCTGTGGGTCTGGCTGGGTCCTTGGCCTTTGCAGCTCTCCTGGGTACATGTTTTCTCTAGTCCAAGGGTCAGTGTTCCCAGAGAAAAAAGAGAGTAAAACCACAGGCTTTGTTTTTTAAAAATTTGAAATCAACTGATTGAATAGTTTATACAGGAATTAGGTGACATTATAAACATTACATCTCACTCAATGTCTTTCTAACACTCCTGAGAACTGTGGTAGCCTTGTTCTTACTTCGTGAAAAGGGAGTTTATTCAACCAATTCATCCATTTCATTTCAAAGATATACCTCAGGTTCAGACAAACCTGGGAGCCTTTTTCTTTTAATTGACTCCAAAGGGAGTGTAGATAACCAACTCAGATAGAAATATCTACACTGCCTATCAATAGGCAGACTATCTATTGGTAGACTGTATCTATGCTGTTTTTCAGACTGGGACTAGGAAAAGTAGGAAGTGCACAACTAGAGTACACCTGGGAAAAAAAAAAAAAACAGTAGCAGTAGTTTACTTGTCACCACAGGGGGAGTATAAAGGATATAAAGAATGCAGCTTTCCGGGCCTTTCTCATCACTTACAAAACTGTCCTTCTCTCTTGGTTTTTTTTTTTTTACACTTGGTTACAAAGTAAAACCTTGTCGAAGTATGGTTTTGGTTTAGTTTCATAGAACAGATTCACATTGTCTCAGCTTCAAGAAAGGTGTATCCTCTCACATGGGAAATCCACAGATGGATCAGACACTGTTGACCCATGCCATGTGCTTTCACTGTTATCTTCAATACTTGGATGTCCAGTGAAATTAGCAAGAATATTTTTAACTTCCACTGAGCAACTCCTCTGAAGCACCTGTTAGCCATGGGGAGGTATCTTAGAGCTGATCAACCACTGCCTAAAAGGCAGCAAAGCTCTGATTAAATCCCCTTTAATCCTAATAGACTATTTTAAATATAATAAATTTGTTTTATGTTAACTGAACCTAACCTTTCTGGTCGGTATATTTCAATACCAACTTTCTCCTTGTGTGTTCCATGAGATGGTGGTTTTTTTTTTTTCTATTAACAGTGGAGAAACAACTAAATAATACCTGGAATGTCTTTACACTTATAAGTTTAAAAGAACTGATTTCTGCATTTATCTTTTATTTTACAGTCTTGCCCTAACCGTCTAGTTTTAAGATTTCTGTAAATTAGATTTTTGTGTTACAGATAATAGAATAAGATGAAGAGCCATGGTTAATAGCCATTTCTTCTTTAATTCTGTCCACATTCATCTCCTTTTAGGCAACTAAGTTTTCATGTAACTAAACTCTAAAACATCATGGAAAATATTGTAAAAACAAAAATACAGGGTATTTTCATCTTTAATATCTGGCTGTTAGTAGAGATTTCATTGAACTTTACTGTCAAACCTTACATTTTTGTTGGTATGTTGCCCATCTCTACGCATTATCAGATACTTAAAGAATAATTTATTATGCTCTGAAAAGCATTCACTTCAAGTAAAGAGGCTAATAACATTGTTAAGGTGGTAGAAGGTGTCAAAATTTAATGAATGGAAACGTATAATGAATATTTGAAGTGCATTAGATGCATGCAAACAGGTTTTTATAGCAATTTAAAGTATTTCAGACACGAAAAAATTCTGTTCCTTAATCTAAATTCTGAAGTGGATGTGTTGTGAAGCATGTAATTGATTAACAATACCAATATATGTATAAGATACTTGTATTGCTGAAGTTGGAATCATTTCAGTATGTAGTTTATGAAGTATGTGTACTGTGATAAAACTGCTCATGCTTTTTCTGTATAAGGAACATACTTCGGGTCAACACTTGCCAAAATTCTATGTATCTGTAATTATTTTAATCTGTCATCAATCTGTACAATTACGAGATAAATATTTTTCTGTTGTTTTTATTAGTACAGAAATGATAGATTATTCCTATTGGTCTTCAGAAAGACATCTATCATCTTAAAATCAAGTCCATATCTAATTGCATACAACATACAATGCAGATTTTATTGAGTAAAAACCACAGCAACTAACTCATTTTTACTTTGAGACTTCCCTCTTCAATCTCCATTTTCTGTCAGAGTGTCTTATTATTACTGGTCTGTTGTTGGAAATATATGGATATATGGATCTACTTCCACTGTACCAGTGCCTTTCTCATCTTTAAATTCTGGTAAAAAAAATAAAGAGTTATTGTTAAAAATATGAGAATCATGGATGTGAGAAGCACAGCTGTCAGATTGCTATTTGAGAGGAGGTCAACTGCTGGAGGGAAAATCTATGAGGATATTTAACCTATAGCTACAGCATACGCATGCAGGACCCTCAGAAAATGTTGTGGAAGCTGCTCTTTTTAAAGGGTAGCCATGGTAGAATAAGTTGAAGGCGCAAAAGCTAACACTAGTTGTGTGTGGCTGGAGCGCCCACCAAATCCAAATGGACTGAAACCCACATCCCACTCTACAGGTGAGTGCATCAGTAGCTGGGGCAGCATTTAAGTGCTGATGAGCAGTTAAATGAGCCTACCTCATTTGAGGTCACTTAGGCCTTGAAAGCTGGTTATTTAGCCTCAGATTTGATTGTTTTTAGTGGATTTTTATATTTGACCAGTAAAGCAACCGCCGAATGTGGAAATATGTCAGCCATACATACAATAGATCAAAGATCTGGCCTACCAGATTGACTTTTACCTGTAAGGTGATGGAGATCCCAGAGTTAAAAAGCAACCTTTTCATATTTACTATTATTCGTTGTTTAACAAATTGTTTGCATACAACACTACGGAAATAATGAAAAATAACTCTTTATAGGTGAATTTCCTATAGGTGATTTTAATCTTAAAATACAATGTATTCAAGAGAAAATGGATAAATAAGGACATTTGATAATGAGACATAGTGTGGAGAGTGATTGTTTCATAATATTGCTGATTCTAAATCACAGAGTAATGTAAAAGTGTGTGAAAGCTTGTAGTTGGCACACAGTGGGAATTATGATAGTAAGATTAGTTTTTCTCATTTAATTTCACATCTGTAAAATAAGTTACTACCTTACATTAAAAAATAAGCTTTTAAGCTTATTATATTGCTTATTATTTAGGAGTTTATTGAGAGATGCAGATATAATGGCATTTTAAGTTATTGTTAGATATATTTTTAAATATGAATATTAAAACAGTTTGCTAAATGATGATTTGCCATGATCCCATCAGAGGCCATGACAAATCCCAAATTAATTTCCAAATTATTTTTTATTTCACCCAGTGTCTACTGAGTGCTTGTTGGATTTTCTGTTTTGTTTTCATAAAAGTGTATTAATTATTTGTATTTTTTAATGTCTATTGTGTCAACTTTTCTAACTTTGTATATGCTTACAGAAACACATACAGTGATCGGTTAATTAATACATATCATACTGTTACTGTTTTATTAAGTTTAAATTAACTGCATCAGTGAAATACATAATTAGTTTAAAAGTTCTCTCATTTATTTTCCATGTTATCTAAATTGTGTATACTTTTAAAATAAGATGTCTTACCCTGTGGCTAAGTGAAATTGTGTTTATCTGTTCTGTAATCACAGTTTTTGTATGTGAAAAACATAACTAGTGTATATTAATTTAATGTAGTCAAAGTACAATGAAAGCAATGTGGTTTCAAAGTGGTTTCATGCTTAGTGAGTCAAAGGGAAAACCTACTATGTTCACTAAGCTTGAAGCTTAGTTTCTGATAAGACTGAAAATAATTGATCTATTACATAGAGTGAACCTTGCTTTTATTTCTCCCCGTGTTTGGTTTGGTTTTGGGTTTTTTTTGGTTTTTTTTTTGGTTTTTTTTTTTGTATTTTCCACTTCATCTAATGCCATTTCCAGCATTGACAGGAGATAATTTCTATTTATCACTGTTTTAAGATTAATACTTTTCATTCAATTGTTACAAATGCAAGTGGTTGTCTTTTATTTTTGCTTTTGCATATATATGGGCATAGGTGGAACAACACCTATTCATCATTCTTAAGAAGAAGGAAAGAAAACAAGGAAAAAAACCACAATTAATATAATTTAGTCCTTAAACCTTCACTTCTGGTTTTCAAATCAATTTCCTATATGTAGGTTTCATTGAAACAGAAAACCTTCTTGCGGCCAGCATTCATTTCTTTCACCATTAATTGCCACATTTTTGAAATCCCACAGGCTAAAACTCTGTGAAAATTGACTTGTGACTTTGAAATAGAGGAGGTTTAATCTTATTCTAATAGCAATGACATATTGCTTCACTACCTGATGGCAGGAGAAAGATAATCTCTTAGAAGTTATGTCACTTAGTGTTTGTAGTTGCCATTTCAGATCCTTCAGTTATGCTATGTTTCTACTCTTTAACAAAAAGCTGCATCTTATGTCTCCAGTGTTACAGTCCTGTGTACTTAGAAACACAGTGTAAATATTAACAACTGTCAGTTGAGTAACTGAACTTAAAGATACTTCACTGATTAAAAATATTTCTCAAGTGTTCTAGGAATTTTTTTTTTTTTATAGATTTTCTATAGGATTTTCATTAAATGTCTTCTATCTCTAAATTCCATCATCTTCTAGTGCAATTTCTAAATAAGCCTTTTAGCTTCTATAACAGCTCTGTTCCTCTGTTTTGTCCTTGTTAGGCTCTACAAGGTCTTCGAGAACATCATTTAACATGAGCACAATATTGCAGAAGTAAACATGTACCAAGACAGATGTTTTGCATATGACTTTTAATTAAAAAAATATTTGAGCAATTTTATGACCTTCTCAATGTCAAAAAGGAAAATTTTGCCTGAGGGTTAATTAACATCCTAGAGCCTTTATGACATTACAGCTATTCATTTTATGTTTTTGGACTCTTGCTAACAGTAAGAACTATTTTATATTTAGGTCTATATTCAATTTTTTTATTAAATTAAAAATCTCATGCATTGTCTTTTACTCAGATAATGTATACATTAGGTACAAAATGTAGGTACTAAAATTAGGTTACATAATGACTTTCACTCTATACTTTGTTGGGTTTTTAAAAAGTAAATAGGTAGGCCTGGTGTATATATTTTCTTTTACATTTAAAGTTAAGAATTTTTTCATTCTGGTAATTTCAGTTACATATTTATGTGTTATTTCTTATACTTAATTTTCTAAAAATAATTTTGTAAACTAGTGTGCTATTATGCCTATGCCAGAAAAAAAATCTTGTATTATTTAAATACAATTATTTATATACAGTTAAATAATAGTAAACTGTATGCACAGAAGAGAAGAAAAATATATGCATTCAGGGATGGCAATAGCATTAGTAAAATTGTTTTAATATATGTATTTATTTGTCATAAATTATTTAAAAGAATCTTTATAATAATTCAGACAGATTTTTTTTTTTCTTTTTTTTTACTTGAGTGGTGAATAATTTACCACATTTAATAAAAGCACAGGCAGAATTTGGTACAACATTCTTACAACTACTTGCTTATTTTTGAATCAAGGCACATTGTTCATTCAACAGCAAATAATACACATGTAGAAACACATATCAAATATGGTGTATTAGTTCCTTTAAAGTTTTGTAATATAATTTAAGCATTTGATAACTTATTTTCCATTTAAAATCTCCTTTCTTCCCTATTCTTTAGACAGCTGTTGCATCAAGACATTTTGCACATGTGTTCACATAAAGGAGGAACCACAGATATTATGATTATCTGATTTGGGATCTAGATCCAGTCAAAGATGTTCACACAAAAAGTAAGTGACTACCTATCTTCTCATAATTCACTATAAGGAAGAAATTTTTTACAATGGGAGTGGTGGAACACTGGAACAGATTGCTCAGAGAGGTGGTTGATGCCCCATCCCTGGAAACATTCAAGGTCAGGTTGGACAGGGCTCTGAGCAACCTGATCTAGTGGAAGGTGTCCCTGCTCCTTGCAGGGGATAGGACCTTTAAAGGTCCCTTTCAACCCTAACAATTCTATGATTCTATGGTTCATATATGCATTTACAGTCAGGTGTCTGTCTGTGCATGAATGTCTTAACTCTTGTAGTCACGGGAGAGCTGATCAGTTCAGAAATCGACAGTGTTCCAGGCAATCCTGAACTAAATGAACAGCCAGGATACCTCACTTGCATGCAGACAGCTATATTGAGATGTCCTGATCTCAAGCTAAGTCTTACATCAGTTGCCTATGCATAGGGTTCACTGTCATTTTAGAAGCCCTAGGTTAGGCCATGAAGCCTCCACCTGCTGCTTCAGAAGATGTGGATCCTCCCCAAGTTCTGCGTCATGTCCTCTAGCTCTGTGTAGACACTCCAGGAGTGTTTCAAATGATGCTAGATCCTAGGCAAGAGCAAGGAGGCCCTGCTCTTCTCCCAGAATGGCAACTCACCTGCTTGGTGGTTTGAGCAAGTACTTCAACTCTGGAATCTGCCAAAAAATAGCAAGATGTAGTCAGGAAAATCATTAGATAAATGTAATAAATACCTTTAAACCTCGAGGAACTGTCATGTAATAAGATACTTTTAACAATCCAGCCTTAACTAGGGAATTGGATTAGATGTCCATACAACAACAAAATACGGTTATGTGGAAATCTCCAATAATATATATTATTCTGTATTTTAATATAGCTATGTTATACCTCAAAATATTAATATAGAAATTGCTCATAGGTTTCTGAATCGGAAGCTAGGGAACAACCTCGGTGAAATAGCTTGGAAACAAGACTTTTCATTTTAATTGAGAAAAGATGGGAGTGTTGTCTTGTACAAGTATCCAGGTTGTGTGAGTTATAAGTTGAAATTAGTCAAGAGAGGCTCTAGGTTTTCTTATAACATTATCACTTTTACAACTGTTTATAAAAACTCTTAGTCCAAAAAACAGATATGTGAAAACTCACACCACAGAAAGTATTTGCATTTTACCTGGTCCTTAAGTTAGAATCTTTGCTACCTGTGTAACAGGAGACAGGTCAGCATTTCATGCCATCATTTGGCCTCAATATCAAGGCTACTGTTAGACTAAAAAGTGTCTGACGTACCCTAGTGATGTTTATTGTGGTACTGATGCTTGCTAATGAAAAAGAGATATAAGGTCAATTTATTTTATGTACATCAAAAAACAGTTACTAAGGATAACTACTTTTGATCACGCATTCCAGATTTTATAGCTACCTCCTTGCAGTGAATGATTCTCTATTCATGGCTCATAAAAAGTATCATCATCCTTAACATAGCTGGAGAGGTCAGGTGAATTGTACTTAAGAACATTTCTCATGTATATCTTCAAGAATGCTAATCACTCAACTCTGATTAAAATCAGAGAAGCTGCCCACTTTGGAAAAATAATATATCCTGAGAAGCTTTAAATATGCATGCAAAATGGTTGCATGAAGATGAACCATTGTTAACTGGAGGTGAGACAAAACCATTGTGTGCACGGTTTTGACTTTTGGCATGCGTGACTTATACAAATCATATGTGAATGTATATATAAATTTTTCAGATTGGATGACTCAGCACTCTAAAATTAGAAAAGTCCAAAGCAAAAAATTCAAATTATGCTTCTATTTAGGCATTCACTTCCTGATCATACATTACATTTTTACAAAAGATCTTGCCTGTATGCATAAGGAGGTCACTTTATATTTTCTTTCAGTGAGGTGCTGAAAAGTCCACAATCCTACTGTGGGACAGTATTCTGTAAATGCTCTTCATGGAATCATAGAATAGTTAGGGTTGGAAGGGACCTTCAAAGGTTATCCGGTCCAACCTCCCTGCAAGGAGCAAGGACATCTACAACTAGATCAGGATGCTCAGAGCCCTGTCCAAACTAACCTAGAACATTTCCAAAGATGGGGCACCTACCACATCTCTGGGCAACCTGTTCCAGTGCTCCACCACTCTCATTGTAATAAATGTCTTCCTTGTACCTACTCTGAATCTACCTCCATCTATTGAAAAACCATTACCTCTCATCCTGTCACAACAGGCCCTGCTAAAGGGTTTCTCCTCATCTTATAAGATCTGTTTAGGTCCTGGAAGACTGCTATAAGTTCTCCCTGGAGGATTCTCTTCTCCAGCTGAACAGCTCCAGCTCTCTCAGCCTGTCTTCATAGGAGAGGTGCTCCAGCCCTCTGATCATCTTTGTGACCCTCCTGTGGACTTGCTCCAACAGGCCCATGTCTTTCTTACATGGGGATCTCCAGAACTGGATGCAATACTCCAGGTGAGGTCTCATGAGAGCAGGGTAGAGGGGCAAAATGACCTCCCTCAACCTGCTGATCACACTTATTTTGATAGACCCCAGAATGTGTTTGGCTTTCTGGGCTGCAAGTGCACATTGCCAGCACATGTTGAGCTTCTCATCCACCAGCACACCCAAGCCCTTCTCCTCAGTGATGCTTTCAATCCATTCTTCACCCAGCTAATTCCTTATCCACTGAGTGGTCCATCCATCAAATCCACGTCTCTCCGGTTTAGAGACAATGATGTTGTGCATGACAGTGCCAAATGCTTTGCACAAGTCCAGGTAGATGACATCAGTTGCTCATCCCTTGTCCACCAATGCTGTAATCCTGTTGTAGAAAGTCACTAAATTGGTCAGGCATGATTTGCCTTTAGTGAAGCCATATTGGCTGTCACCAATGACATAGAGGCACTTAAGCTGAGTCCACACTGAAGCCAACTTGCTGACTGGAGTAGGAGCTTCCTTGAGCTGCACTTCACCCTCAGCTTTTTACATACTGCTCCTCAGGACTGCTTTTGAACTCAGTGACACCACATAGGATATTTTAGGTTGGCCCTGAGGGCACTAATAAGAATGACCCTGACTAGTCCTGCCTGGGATCCTCCACCGATGGACCCAAAAGCCCCAACACAGCTCAGCCCAAGACCTCCAATCCCTGCCTGAGCTATGCTGAAAGGGTCTGCAGCTCTCCCTCCAATTCCTGGAAGGACTCCTGGAATCTATGCTGTGGTCTTGTCTCCAACCTTGTCTCCAGCTACTCCTCATCGGGTGCCCTGGCCCTTATTCATAGCTTACTGTTGATGGACCCTGTTACCAGCACCTGGCTCTGCCTGCCATACTTGGATCTTGTGGGATGGTGTCTCACAGCCAAGGGCACAGTCTGCGCTCTGGTCATGCTTGGCTCCCCTTCCACTGGCGAGCAGTCAGGCCTTGCTGCTTCCTGTCATCCAGGTATCTGAGAGTAAAGAAGAAAATTGCTGTATTTCAACAGTAGCAAGTACCAGTGTCATAAAGATTGGCAGAAGTAAGGTCACATTCATAATTCCTGCCTTCACAGCTGAAGAGATTTTTTTTTCTCAGCTTCTCATTCTGGATTCTTCCTGTGGCATTTATTGCCTTTAAAAATATGCCCCAAATAATACAGAAGATTTTCCTGTTTTAATCATTTAAAGGCTAAAAATGGTTGCTACAAATTTGAATAAATAAAAGTGTGTTCATTTTTCAACTTAAAATTTTAAGACTTCTCCAAAGACACCTCTTCTTTGGCTTATACACTTTATAGAAAAATATTTCCTGGATTCATCTTTTTCTTTGGAAGGCATTACTTCTGAAATGACTAAGAGACCTAATTCTACCTCTATCATGAAGAGTTTAGCAAAACCTTTCCCGAATACTTAGACTGGTATTTCTTGTATTTTAAGCTTGTATTTCAGTGGCAGTTACTCTATTCCTAGATCTAAGGGGGCTGGAAATCACCACTGGATCCTATGCAATAATAATCAAATCACAGTAGAGAAACAGAAAATACACACAATTTTCTAAATAAAAGGGATAAAACTGCCAGGAATCTTCCAAACGTAGTGTCTTCTACTGCAAACTTGTGTTGCATTTTAGCAGCTCTCCTTACAAAGGCCTCCTAAAGGAAGAGTCTAGCCCTTTAAATTACACTAGTATTCACTCTACTGTAAAGCACACTCACATTAGATCATAACCTTTTTTCTACCCAAGATGAACTAGAAAGCAGCAAACTTGCTGACATTGGTTTTTATGTTGCTCAACAGTTCTGACAAGCAGATACGAAATTCAAGTGTGTTGTGATTTACAAAGCCAGCCTCTGGCTCACCCAGTCACCACTTGGCCTTAGCAATACGATCGGGATTTCTGCCTCACTACTGCACCCTTTTCCTTCATGTCCAATGTCTCTACATTCAGCTGCTTAAATGCAGTGCAGAATCAGTTTCATCCTGCTACACCCTGCAGTACAAATTTCCCCTCCATCACCTACAGAATAAACTCAAGAGCCAGCAAAACATAATTTGAAAGTGGAATTAAAGGCTTGGATTTCCTCTTCTTAGAGATAAATGTTACCCAGTATGGGTTTTATTTCCTTTCAAAAGTCAAGCTGAAATTCAGCTGCTGCAACTCTATTCATCCCTTTGCCATCTCAGCAAGTTTGTCCTGTGTAAATAGTGTGATCTTAATAAATAAATACCGAAGCACAGCTGGTGTTGGCAAGATATCACTGTTAGGTTGCTACAGCCCTGCTATCACCAGTGGGTGTTGCTAATTATTCTCAGAGCAGGGAAATAAGGGACAAAGGAATGCAGAGGAGAGTCAACAGAGGCCAGAACAAATGTAAAAGAATGTTTACTTCAGTCCATGGCAAGGACGTCTGAGCACCATGAAGGCAGGCACTTCACCAAACTTCATTCTAAATTGTTTCCTTATCAAAACAAGATTTAACAGCCACAGTGGTATAAAGCTGTAGCTACATATTTACTACTTAAAACTTATACCATTTGTGTGAGAGGAAAAACAATGAAAGCTGGAACACTTTAGAAACCTAAAAAAAAAACCCCAAAAACCCAATCTACAAAGGTCTTCAATGACTTTTGAGCCTCTTGAAGTATCCTCTGCTTTGCTAGCAGTGTGTTAATAATCTGCATTTGGACCTAAATGTGGTAAATTTTGGTTAGCTGCCATGAGGAGGAAGGAGATAGTTTTCAAACATACATAAAGTCATGCAGCAAAGAAGCAGGGTCTGAGCTGACATCTTTCTAGCTGAAAAAATAAATTTTTTATCTTAATGGTTTTAATAGATGGCAGCTGAAGATAGTGGCCACTACACTTTGTGTAGATTGTTCTTATATTTTCAGGCTGTTGATACCTGTCAGTAGAGATGCTCCTTTGGCTTCCAGGTGTGCTATTGCCTAACTGAGCTGAGTGCCAAGTAACTGAGGCAGTGTACAGCTCATGTTTCCTCATCTGTTTTTGAATAAAAATTTGTTCTAAAATTAGTGGGTAAAATTACTCCAGCGTTAAAACTATTGAGTGTATTAAGCAGACATGATCTTATCTGTGTGACTGACAGTTTTAGAAAGGGTAAATTAAAATTGGATATCTGATGGCAATCTCCAAACACAACTTGCATATCAAAGTAACTTCAACTCCAGCTACTGTATAGGGAAAACTGCAACACATTTTCTAGTTATTTCCTTTCCTTATAATTCATAATGCTTTTGAAACAAAATAAGATCCTAAACTTGGAGTTTCAATGATTTGAATGAACTTTCCTAGCCATTCATAGTGTACTAACTTAGAGATGTTCAGAACACAAATTCTAGAGACCATTGAGGAAAATATGAGGTAATACTGAGAATTTTAAACAAAAAAAAAAAAAAAAATAAATCAAGAGGTTCCAACAAAAGTAGTGCAAAGGTTAAAGTCTAGAGGTGCAGTTATGAGAAGACTAAAAGGAGCAAATGTTAACTGAGGAGGCACAAAGAGCTTGGGCAATTGTATTTCTATGGAGGCTAGCAGATTGAGTATAGGAGAAGGTAGTGCAGTAAAGACAGAAGTGCCTCTGACCTTCGATTGCAGCAGAAGTGAAAAGCTGAAGGAAGACTGTGAAGGAAGCATTAAAAATGTGTCCCTCACTCAAATTTGAGATTATTATGTTACATTTAGTATAAATCATCTTAGTTTGAGGAGTTGAGAGAAACTAAGATACTAAGTTTTGTGAGATTTGTTTATGTATGTATGGAAAACCTCTGAGGAGCTTGGTCCATTTTAAAAGAAAATTCATAAAAGTGTTTTGTTTTTTTTTTTTCCTTTTTAAAGAACTTATTTTAATGTGTATATCATGCGGTATACCATTGTAAGACATGATATAGAAGTGTGACTTCAGGTGCTACTTAATTCCCTTGCTAGCAGGCACAGAGCTCCTGGTTTGAATACCCTTGTGACAGTTATAAATAAAAAGTTTTGACTAACTGCCTCTCCACCACTGAGACATGCAAGATTCCCTCAGGGTCTTAATGTGTTTGGAATAGTTAATTAGTGAATGCTACTCAAAAATGAATCCCAAATCAGTGTTATTTCCTGTTTTCACACTATCGGTTTTTTTTTTTAATGGCGTCTGAAGTGATAGGGCTGCATTTTCAGATCTCATTTGGTAATTGAACATTTTTATTTACTGGTAGGCTGTTGCTTCAAATGAGAACACAAACTGGCTAGGGAGTTACCTAGCCAACATAATGTGCATAGCAGAACACAATAAAAATAGTTTAAAATAGGCCCAATGAGGAAAGCCTTCATTATGATACCAGAAGAGCTATTAGTCAGAGGGAACAGTTCTCATGAGACAGGAGAAAGCTCAGGCATTTAAATTTTTTTTTTCTCAGCTTTAGATGGGGATGAGAGTTTAAAAAAACCTTTCACTTACAGCACGTTTAGTAGGGTTTTCTGAAAGCATGTGTGCAAACAGTGTTCTGAAGTTTGCTATATTTGGAGTGGGATTTCAAAGTATGTTTTAAATATTACATGTTCTCTTTAAATACATTTTTGTGTCACTGTGATACTATGTTATCTATTTGTTTTACATTTGTGATGCTTTGCCCTTTGCAACTACAAAGCATGTGCATAGCTGGTTCTATGCCAGGGTCTCAGCTGTGGAGGCAGTCAGTTATGCCTTGGTAAATCAAGTTTCTGAGAATGACCATGAAGACATAGCTTTCTAGTACAGCTTGCTTATTCCTCATGATATATCAAGAAAGATAAATCAGTAAACAGATCACAGGGGAACTTGAAGAGAAAAGGAAGAGCTGATCTTTAACACACAAGAATCTAGAGTTGCATGATGATTGCAACAGAAAACAAGAAGAGAAACATTTCAAAATATAAGTCTGGTTCAACTACTGTGACAGAGAGAAAATCATTTATCTTTCCACTGTATGTTACTTTTCTCCACTACTGAAGTTGGAAATAGCACTTAACTCAAGAAACAGATCTTGGACTGACAATTGTCTGAAATAACTTTCTTGGCATGCAGTGTCAGCCAAAAATAAATAAAAAAAGAAAACTCAGCAGAGCTTAGCATCTTCAGGAAGGCTACTGGGTGCAGGACAGAGAGAGACAGTTTGCCACACAGGACTTTGATATGCTTACATCTTGAGCTGTTCTGGCCTCTGCATCTCGAGAAGGACACAGTGGAGGAGGTAAAGGGACAATTAAAATGATGAAGGTGATTGGAACAGCTTGCTTATGAGAAAATAATAAAGTATCAGGGACTCTCCAGCTAGGAGGGAGGTGTGAGCACAGTTTACAAAATCATTAAGGTGGCACGGAAAAGGAAAGAAGAATCCTAGTACAAGAGGTTGCAGTAACAAAACTAGGTGGGACTTCAAGAAAGTTGTAAGAGTTCAATTTAAAATAGATTAAAAAGCATACTTTTGCTTGCTAGTAGTGAGCTTCTGGAATCTTTTACCATAGGAGGTTGTGATTGCAGATGACACCTGCAGAAAGGAAGTAGATAAATTATTGGACTGCAGGTCCATGAAAATATATTGAAAAGAAGAGGCAGGAATATACCCTTCAGCATCCTTACCGCAACAGTTATGGATGATGGGGGAGTAGGTATGGAAAGTATGGCAGGAAGTGGCAGCCTTGCATTCTTTCCTTAAATAGCTTGTCTTACAACCACAATCTTTATTGGATTCAGTTTAGACAACAGTCCAACAAAATCTTCAAGCCCTCTTAAGGATCTGTTGGGGGAATATTACAGAGAAAAAAAGCAGGGAGGAATCGCGTGACTACATGTGCAAAGAAATGAAAAAAGAAGATGGAGTGTGAGATCCAAAGGATCAAAAATGGAAAAAAAATATGGAAGTGTGAGTGGAGGGCCAGCAGATATTGCGTAGCAGAGCTCTGCCCAGAGATGTAAGAAAACAAGGGAATGGAAACAGACACCATGACCACTGACATCCTCCCTGTCAGGCCTCCACTGCCTGGTGCTGGGTACAGCCAACCTAACTGGGGCTAGCATGAGACCGAGGGTGTAACCTTTCAAGGCATATTTAAGAACCAAAGTTGAGAAAGAAAGTGCTCTATCTCTCCAGGAGATGAACAGCAGGTGGGAAGGGGACAAAAAAAAGAAGACATAGGGGAAGAGATTAGGGAGGAGGACAGAGAATAAGCACAAGAAAGAGGAAGTATATAATTTTTTGTTTTAAATTAATTTTGTTTAAAATCACTGGGTTGGAGAAGAGGAAAATAAATGTGAAGCAGCGGAGAGTAGAGAAGTGTGGCTGGATGTGTGGGACACTACTCTGCCTCTTTCTGCCTCCTTTCAGAAAGCCATGAAAGGGCTATAGTGCATGTAAGGCAGCAGGATCCAACTTTCTAGAGAAAAAGCTGATTACGATGCATCATAAAAAGCTATGGCCCACAGTAGCTCCAGTTGCATGAGTACAGCCTGGATGCACTAGATAGTGGTAATATTCGCAGTGGTGGCAATCGTGTGTGGATGCTTTGCAGGGGAACAAGCAAGAATGTAAGCAGTGACACCGTTCTGGTGCCACAGACAGATGTTGTCCATTGTGATTACCACCATGGTCACCGCTCAAATGATGCTGGCTGTGGCAGTCTGATGTAAAATGTATATTATACCTGTCTACCTCAGCCTCTGATTACTTTACTACTGTAAAGTAATCTAGAATCAATGAGCAAGTACGTATTTTTGTAAGTTCAAAGGCAGTGTTGTGTAAGGAAGGAAAAAAGTCAAATCTTTTTGAAGAATTTCATTGATTTTTTTTTTTCTTTAAGCAAGGAGTTGCAGGTGAAGAGATAGTAATTATCATACTTGACAGAAATTCCAATTTGAACTTGACAGAAGGTTTTTTTTTTTTAGGATTTTGTTATAATTGAAGTTCTGAAGCTACTGCACTGCACTGCACTCAGAGTAAGCGGAGTACTTCCAAAACAATCAGTATTTAGATCTATGAAGAACATATAAGTTTCTTTAATATAATTTTTTACAGTTTTCTATGACACTTATCCAGTGTCATAGCTGGTTCTTTTTTCTTGGCTTGGATTTTTTATGAGATTGTGACACAATGATGACAAAGGTCCTCCTAATATTATTTCCTTCTTTGACAGCAGTGAGAAATTATCTGTGAAAGCCTTGGCTTCTCATCTTTCTTTTCTGCTTCCTTTTCCAGAAACTGAAAGATCAGCTTTAAAAGAATCTGTGCCATCACCTGCAACTCCTTTTTGGTTCCAAGCGCAGTATGCACCAGAACCACAGCCCCCAGCTGTGGCAAAACTCCCCCACCAACACACGTAGAAGCAAAGGGAGCTGATAGTGCTGAGGAATGGAAGCTTGTAAAGGCAAGGACCAGCAGGAGGATGAGATTCCCTCAAAACCTTTGCAGAACCACTTTGCCACTCTCAGGCCAAATAGGTAAGACCCAGCACATCAGGAGAGACGCTGGAGGCAACAAGGCAGCCCAACTTGTTCATATAATGACCAGCATAACCAAGAAAAGTCGCTGGGTGATAGTAGTGGATGACTCTTTTCTGAGAGGCACGGAGGCACCTATTTGCCAACCTGATGCACTGTCTAGAGAGGTGTGCTGCTTACTGGGGGTTTGTATCAGGGATGTTACCAAGACTACCAAAGCTCCTACAGCCCATGGACTGTTATCCACTGCTTCTGTTTCAGGTGGGGGCCAGTAACACAGCTAGGAGCAGCCTGAGGAGTACCAAGAGGGATTACAGAGCCCTGGGAGCAACGGTTAAGGAATCTGAGGCATAGGTAGTCTTTTCATCTATCAAAGGGAGAGGGCCTGAAAGAGCCGGTCAAATCTGGTAAATCAACAAACAGTTACAGGAATGGTGCCATGGTCAAGGCTTTGGCTACTTAGACCAGGGGACTCGCATTGAGACGCCTGATTACTGGGGACTGATGGGGTCCACATAACAGAGAGGTGGAAGAGTGTTTTTGGGCAAAGTCTTGGCAGACTGGTAAAGAGGGCTTTATACTAACATTGCTGGGGGAGGAGAACCTCAGTCTATCCCACTACCATCAATATGGCGCCAGTGCAACCAACACGTGCATCATCTAAAGTGAAGCTCAAGGGAATTCCAGCCACTCCATCCAGCAAGTTGGCTTCATCAAGGGCCCAGCTTAAATGCTTCTGTCCTAACAAGTATAGTATGGGGAACAAACAAGAGGAGTTAGAGATGTGCACATGCCTGCAGGGGTATGACCTTGTTAGCATCACGGGACATGGTGGGATGTCTCCTATGACTGGAGTGTTGGAATGGAGGGATTTAGCCTCTTTAGGAAGGAGAGGCAAGAGAGATGAGGAGGGGATATCGCCCTTTATGTCAATGACTAGGTGGAGTGCATGGAGGTCCATCTGAGGATGAAGGAGGGGCTGACAGAGAGCTTATGGATCAGGATTAAAGGGAGAGCAGGGACAAGTGATATTAGAGTGGGGATTTGTTACAGGCCACCTGACCAGGAAGACTGAGCAGACAAGGTCCTCTATAGAGAGATAGGAGCAGCCTCATGGTCACAAGCCCTGGTCCTCATGGGAGACTTCAACCACACTGATATTTCTTGGAAGAACAAGACAGCAGGGCACAAGCAATCCAGGAGGTTCCTGGAATGTGTGGATGATAACTTCCTCCTGCAAGTGATAGAGGAGCCAACGAGGAGAGGTGCTATGCTGGACCTTGTTCCCACCCACAAGGAGGGGCTGCTGGGGAATGTGGAGCTCAAGGGCAGGCTTGGTTGAGATGACCATGAAATGATGGAGTTCAAGACCCTTAGGGCAGCGAGGAGGGCATGCAGTAAGCTCTCTACCCTGCGCTTCGGGAGAGCAGACTTTGTCCTCTTTAGGGATCTGCTGGGTAAAGTGCCATGGGATACAGCCCTGGAGGGAAGAGGAGCCCAGGAAAGTTGTTTGATATTCAAGGGTCACCTCCTCCAAGCTCAGGAGCGATGCATCCCAGCAAAGATGAAGTCTGGCAAAAAAAGGCAGGAGGCCTGCTTGGATGAACAAGAAGCTCCTGGACGAACTGAAAAACAAAAAGGAAGCCTGAAGAAGGTGGAAGCAAGGACAGATAGCCTGTAAAGATTACAGAGAGATTGTCGGAGTGGTCAGGGATCAAGTAAGGCAGGCTAAAGCCCTGACAGGATTAAATCTGGCCAGTGACATCAGTGGCAACAAGAAAAGCTTCTTTAGGAATGTTAGGCATAAAAGAATGACCAGGGAGTATATACACCCTCTCCGAGGAGAAAGGAGAGACCTGGTTATCAGGGACATGGAGAAGGCTGAAGGCACTTAATGACTTTTTTTTTGCCTCAGTTTTCACCAGGAAGTGTTCTAGCCACATCACTCAAGTCACAGAAGAAAAAGGCAGGGACTGGGAGAACGAAGAACTACCCACTGTAGCAGAAGAGCAAGTTCAGGACCATCTAAGGAACCTGAAGGTTCACAAGTCCCTGGGACCTCATGAGATGCATCCACAGGTCCTGGGGGAACAGGCAGATGAAGTTGCCAAGCCGCTGTCCATCGTATTTGAGAAGTCATAGCAATATGGTGATTTGTGGTGATTGGTGACAGCCAATATGGCTTCACTAAGGGTAAATCATGCCTGACCAATTTGATGACCTTCTACAACAGGATTACAGTATTGGTGGACAAGGAATGAGCAACTGTTCTGCACAATGTCCTTGTCTCTAAACTGGAGAGACATGGATTTGATGGATGGACCACTCAATGGATAAGGAATTGGCTGGATGGTCACACTCAGAGAGTGGTGGTCAACGGCTCGATGTTGAAGTGGACACCAGTGACAAGTGGCGTTCCTTGGGAGTCAGTATTGGGACTGGCCCTATTTAACATCTTTGATGGTGACATGGACAGTGGGATAGAGTGCACCCTCAGCAAGTTTGCTGATGATACCAAGCTGTATGGTGCAGTTGCCATGCTGGAGGGAAGGGATGCCATCCAGAGGGACCTTGACAGGCGGGTGAGGTGGGCCGGTGCAAACCTCATTATGTTCAACAAGGCCAAGTGCAAGGTCCTGCACATGGACCGGGCCATCACAAGCACAAATACAGGCTGGGTGGAGATACACATCCTGAACTGCATCCAAAGAAGCATGGCCTACAGGTTGAGGGAGTTAATTCTCCCCCTCTACTCTGCCCTGGTGACTCCCCATCTGGAGTAGTGCATCCAGCTCTAGAACCCCCAATGTAAGAAGGACGTGGACCTGTTGAAGCAAGTTCAGAGGAGGGTCACAAAGATGATCAGAGGGCTGGAGCACCTCTCCTATGAAGACAGGCTGAGAGAGCTGGGGCTGTTCTGCTTGGAGAAGAGAATCCTCCAGGGAGAACTTATAGCAGTCTTCCAGGACCTAAACAGATCTTATAAGATGAGGAGAAACCCTTTAGCAGGGCCTGTTGTGACAGGATGAGAGGTAATGGTTTTTCAATAGATGGAGATAGATTCCGAGTAGGTACAAGGAAGACATTTATTACAATGAGAGTGGTGGAGCACTGGAACAGGTTGCCCAGAGATGTGGTAGGTGCCCCATCTTTGGAAATGTTCTAGGTTAGTTTGGACAGGGCTCTGAGCATCCTGATCTAGTTGTAGATGTCCTTGCTCCTTGCAGGGAGGTTGGACTGGATAACCTTTGAAGGTCCCTTCCAACCCTAACTATTCTATATTTCTATGATTCTATGATTCTTAAAAAACAACACTTCTTAAGCAGATGTGAGGTGGTGTAGGTTTTTAGGTACTTTTGGATGCAGAGGAAGATGAGGTTGTTTTTTTAGGAGTTTGTATTTTAAGAAATGTTTTGTGGGATAAATATGTGGTTTAAAATTATACTATGCACATATAATATTGTCCGAGCTTGATATTATAACCTGAAAAATATATAAATGTGTCTGAATTACAAGGATTTCCTGTTTTTGAGGGACTGTTTTGATGACCTAGATAATTACATGGGAGCCTGAAAAGCATCCTGATTTCAATATAATTATCCATCTACTTCTTCAATACTTTTCCTTCATACGTAATAGCTATGGGGCTCAGCTGCTTCAAACTGTCTGCCACTGAGTTTAATTAAAATCCTCACTAGCACAATGTGCATCAAGATATTCAAAACTGTTGCGCATCCTGGCTCATGCAAATTCCCCTGGATGAGCTCAGGTGCTGGCAATCTCTGTCTCCAAAGCTCCTATGTGGATGTTCAGGGGACAGAATAAGGAAAAAAAATATTAATGGCCAGAAAGTGAAGATTTCAGTGGTTACAGACAGAAAAGAATCTGGTAAGTTTTCACTGTGTTGCATAACTGTTCCTCTCTTCACAATTCATATTGCCTTCTTTTAATGTAGTAACTATATCAGTGGCTTGACTAAAATTTGACAGTCTTGAGAGGCAACGTCAGTTCTTCAGCTTTCTCAGAAGTTCTGAGAAAGGTGATGAATAAAATGATAGATAAGATATCTAGCAGTCCTTAGGCTTCTTTCACTGCAGCCAGTTTTAGACGCAGAAATGTTGCAGTCTGTGGGTTTCACTTCATGAAGTCTTGCTGATTGTAATTCTTTCCTTGATACTGTTCAGAGTCCATTGACATGGGCCATTGCCAGCACAGGCAGCAATGCATTCCTGAGTGTCTCCACTCTCTCATCAAGAAGCCTTAAGATATCGAAGTGGACAATTTCCTCCTGTTGGGCATTGCAAAATTCTATACGTGCACAACTGCCAATATTGTAGACGTGGATGCTGGTGATAAAGACAGATGTGGATAGGGTCTATAATTTAGCCAGTGGCAAACTAACAAAAAACAACTGGATTTTCTGAGTAAAAAGAGAGAGAAAAAACCTTTGAAAATCATTAAATCCTAATGAAATTAGATTTAAAGAGAAATCATGGAAATAAAATCACTTAGGTAGAGTAGTTGAACAGATAAATGGAAATGAATAGTGTGGAACGCAATTTCTTAAACTACCCTCTAGGTTACAAAACATTTACTTAGAATGTTAGGTGATTTAACTTAATCTGACATTACAGTTTCAGAAAGGAATAAGTATAGAATTGAATTAAAGCGTATGAGAACACAGCTAGTCTATGTAGTTTTACAACAATTTAATTAATTTAGAGCAAGATATATGAGCGTACGTGGCCAGTGGTCTAAATGTAGACGTTGTTCACAGTATAACTCTACATGGTAAGGGAATAAGCTTTGCTAATATCTATGAAAAACAACTTCATTCAAGTTCTCAGCAGCAGTGGTAAATGCAACAGAAGTTGGCTTTTCTTTATAAATGATTACAGGCAGAAAAAAAGAAAGGTGCAGTAATAAATGAATTGAAGCTGTAATGAATATTGACAGTTTGGAATAAAAGCTAGAAAGGTGGCTATATGCAGTAACTAAGCTGTGATTTCACATTCTATGGATTTTATGCCAGTGCTTGTGTGACTTCTGATATCTGTAAAATCTGTTCTTACTGTATCTTTTTTTTTTCTTCACTGAAGTTAATCTAGCTATTTTCTTTATGCCAATTGACTCACATTAGCTATTAAGACAAAAATGAAGCTTCTGGGTGAAAGAAGAGAGAAATTATTCAGGAAGGATTTGGAGCAGTTTCCAGTGCTGATCTTTCTAGTTAGAAATGTACACATGCCCAGAGGCCACAGGAATGGGGTGGAGATTTCCACAGTGAGGTACAGTGTTGACAGGAGAGGACAAACTCTGTTTTGATTTCTTTGGTTTTTCTACTGTTCTGAAAAAAATGAAAAAATGCAGTGAAATATTTTTGTTTTATCATTTATACATACACATAGACATATATATACACACATTGTATGCATGTTATAATACATATATGATACTTACAGATTCATAAGAAGCAATGAAATTGCATTTGAGATTAGATAAAACCCTCCTTTGATCCAAAATGTAAGTAAAACTAAAGAGAGTTTCAAAATAATGTACCATGTAATAAAGTGTCTGACAAAAAATGGCAAATGTTCAATTTTTTTAAATCATTCATTGGAATAGTTTAATAAAGTTCACATAAATTCATGAACTTTTTTGAAATATTGTTCATCTGAAGTCTTCTGGTGTTTAGTTATGATTGTCTGTGGAGAACAGAAAAAAGCAAGGCTGGGAAGAAGGGAAGATATTCCATAAGAAAAAACTTCCTGATTACTAGTATTGACTGCTAATGAGATTGCTTGTTCATAAGCATGGAAGAAGATAAAGTTGTGTTTTGCTTTGTTCTGTGATCATGTTGAACATGTGTTTTGTAATATCAGTGAAATATATCCATTGCTTTTTACAGTTGTGCATTGTCTGTCAGAAGTTCATTACTTCCTTAAGCATATTGGTAATTTCTAAACAGACTGTTGTTAAAAGACAAGTAAGAAACAAACTAAAAATTTCAGATCTTTTTTTTTTTTCAGCTTGCAATGTGGCAGTTGAATTGTATTATTTAACTTTCAAGCATGCTATGAGGTAAAGTGATATGGTTTCTTTACTGTGATTTGATGGGCCTTTTTCAAATGGCTAGATTTCTGGAACTCAGAAAGCCTATCTGATAATTCAGTATTAAAATATTTCAAGTCATAAGCTGAAAATTCTTTTTTCTTTTCTTGGTAAAACTGTTAATTAAATCCAAGCAAGTGAATAGTCATAAAATATATGACTGAAAATAATTCATTCCAGTAGCTGAGAGAACAACTTACAAAAAACATTTACACGTTCATTATTTCTCTAGTTCAGACTTAACATTTTATTTAATTAAAGTTTATTGCAAGTTAAATACTGTTTTCTACATGGCTTTTACATAATGCAAAATATTATTTCCTGCAAAGAAAAGTGGCTTGTGTTATGAATTATGTCTTTGGCTTTCTGTAGGCATCAAATCATTATCTATGAAACAGTCCTCTCCATTTGTATATGTCAGAAACCTCTGCATGCAAAATCAATCATGATTCCTATCAACTGCCCTGAATCATATCTTTATTAGATTACTTCAGAGCTGGATGAGTCATATTGCAAGACGATCACTGCAGGGTGGGTGGGAGAGCTGCATCCTATGACTTTGGCTGGACGCCCTGTTTAGAGCTGTTCTTATTTCTCTTTTCTCTAGTGGTTGGTACTGGCTACTTCAGGTGTTGCCGTCTTCTAGACAGAGTAGCAAACCTACTGAAAGAATGTCAGTTCATAAAACACTCTCTTTGATTGTCTTTTTACATATTGTACCACCTCATAAAGAGATAACTGCCCACAGGCATTAGTTTCTTGGTTTCTTTTGAGTGACTTCTAAAAGTGTCTAAGAGTTTTGTATTTCACAACTTGATAAGCTTATATTTTGATACGTGAAAATTCTGAGCTGTACAAAATGTATTAGAGGATGTAATTTGAGATGATTCACAAACTAAGCCACGCTACAAATAAAAGCCCAACTGTAAGAAATTGCAAACATTGAATTAGGTGGAGATCAAATTTCGGCTACATTATTAGTGCAATTTTTTAGAAATGTTGGGGTAAGTGCAATCAAGCCTTTCCCTAGACAGTATTTTCCCTATTAGATATTCTTCATGTGGTACTTTTTACAACAGAAAAAAAACCAGTAATATTCACAAGAGCAGAAGTTAAACGCTCTAAATGTCTACCACTAAAGCACCTAAAATTGGAAAGTTACTATTTAGAGCATGCTGTCCTTTTAAGCTATAAACCAACTAATTAAAGTATTTTAATTGTGTTTTTTAAAGATTACTGGCCTTGTTCCCAGATTTCACTGTGGTAAGTGAGCTACTGATCTTTCACAGTCATCAAATACATGTCATAAAATATTCCTGTCAGTGTTGTAGACTTTTCATGTTCTTATTGTACGAAAGTGAGGATGTCTGGTGTATTTAACCTGAAGCTTTGTTTGCATAACATGAATTTACATGCCTTCTATTCACATGTATTTTCTCTCACCCTTCATAACTGCTTTATTTTATAATTTTTCTTCAGGAAGGCATTTTTAGGGCTTGAGATGCTGTCTCTAGTTAAACCAGAGCTTGCTTTAGATAAATAGGATTTACTTTTCCTTTCAAACTTAATTACTTTTCAGAATCATGATCAATTTCCCGCCTTGCTTGCTTGAGGGTAGTGACACTGTAGGAGACCCTTATGCATTTGCTTTGTAATAAGCCTTTATTCATACACTTCAGGCTATACAATCAGCTCCTTCGCACCAGAGTGTGTGCGTGAGTGTGTGGCTAGAGCCAGAGGCTTACAGATTGGAATGCTGATGATGGGGAGCAGAAGTGCTGAGGAATGTATCTGTGTTTGAGGAAAGCAATAATCTGGCTGTGAGTGTTCACAGCTCATATTATATAAAATTAGGCTACCTTTGATGGTGTCTTTTCTTTTCTTTTTTTTTTTTTTTTT
>WHYT01017464.1:786079-802318 GCA_009806455.1 Tetrax tetrax | reverse complement strand
AAAAAAAAAAAAAAAAGAAAAGGAAAAAAAGGAAGGGAAAGGGAGGGGGTGGAAGGAAAAAAAAATCTTTCTGACTTTTCAAAGAGAAAGAGCTCTCACAGCTTTTGCTTTCCACTTTTCAGTCATTTAAGCATTTAAGTTATTGTCTTGGAACAATGGATCTTGCTACATTTTGAAAACAAGTTAATCGAACTTTTATAAATGAAATTCCTTGACTCTGCAATAGAGCCTAAAGCTATCTATGGCAGGGAGACCTAGATCATGAGAATTGCAAGTAAATTTCTAAATTTTTCATTCTAAATATGATATCTTCTATTATTGTCAATATACAGAGATATTAGAAAAAATTTAAAAAGAAACCAAACTTCCTCATATTTCCATTAAGCAATAATTTAATCTTTATTTTTGTTTAGAGAGCAAAATTTTTTCTTTGTCACTCATTATTTCAATTTCCCTTCTGTGACTTAGTGGGGAAAAGTAGAAATGCAAGAGGAAAGAAATAATTTTATTGCTACAATCTTATCACTGTCGTGTGGAAATTCAGCAAATTCCCTTTTCATTTTGTATGGATATTGTCTTTTCAACATTACTGCTCACATTATAATTACATAAAGATCCTTTTATAATTTTGACTCCAGTAGAGGATCACCTTTCTCTATGTAACAGGAGGCTAATGTGAGATCCTCAATGAGACCTTTGTCTCTGGGGTCTGTCAGTGGGTCCAGGATTCTGTATAACAAATTTGGTTAGTGAGGAGGACATGATAAAATTTGGAGATCATTATTTTTGCAAAGATGTTGGAAGAGTTGGCAAACTGAACAATCATGCATCAGGATGCTGCATGTACTTTAGCATTTGAGTCTTGATATTTTTGGTAAATACATTTTATATTATATATTATATTATAATATAATGAGGGAAAAACCTTGTGAATAGTCTCTTTGTTGAGTGCTTCCAATGCATTTTCTTTTATAATATAATAGGACTGTAAATAACTGATTTTTCTTGTGTGCTCATTAGTACACATCTAAATTCTCAAGTATAGTACTATAAAAGTCCATTTCCTGAAGCATTTCTGTCACTCAGTGTATTTGACACATGGCCTTCTAACTTCTCAATTTACAACTTTTTCAGTTATGAGTCAAATTGTACAATACTTTGTACAATTATAATTAGACAATAAGCCTAATATATTTTTCTCCGTAAGATCTGAACTTTTTACTTCTGAATAACAAAGACAAATACACTTTTTCACAGATAATCTATAGAGACAGAGGTTTATATGAGAAATAGGACAAGCCTGCACCTCTCTTTAAAAGCAAAGAAGATGATAACTTTGACATTCCAATTCATGAGTCTCTATTGGCAGCTTTCAGTGTTCACATTTTTTTTCTGTGATATCTCTTATAATATACCTATTATTTTTCAGTATTTTTGTTTTTCAGTACTCAAACTGATATCCAGATTCTGATGTCTTTGTTCATACTGGAAAGCTCATGCTTGTGTTTGGGGATTGAGTGTGGGGACAGAAAACCCCAAAACACAAAGAACACCATAACTGGAATTCATCTAGATGAACTCAAATGTTCAAAAGTTCTTAGATGTTTAAATCTCAGCTAATCATCGGAGTTAATGGAAAGGAACAGGAACCTTTTCAGCTGAACCATTTGTTCAATTTTTTATACCTCTTTTGGGATGAGATTAATCATTCTCCTGAATTTCACACATTTCTGCTCACTGAATATAAAGGCTGTGTCAGATGGCTAATACTAAGACATCTAAATTTTGGACAACTGAAAATTAGGTATGATGAACTGCACCTATAATTGGTTAGACTGGGAATTGTTTGGAACTTAGAAGCCTAAATGTGTTCAATTTTCATTCTCCCTACAGGCCATTGTGGGAAAGAATGGCAAGATTTGTCTTTCCAGTAAATTGATCAGACTGCAAAAGAATGTTAAATTTAGTCTTCACAGAAATGACAAAAAGAAAACATGAAGGAGTGAGACACCTACTTCTCTGAACTGTTTAAATGGAATTCAGTTGACTGTAGCTTGCAATCACTGTGGTTTAAACCGATAGAAACCTGCATGAGAGAAATGGTCCATCCCTAGTCATATGTTACATAAAGCAGGAAAAGATCTCTGACGATGTACCAGAGAAGTATGATCTTCAACACAGTGAAGGCACATTGTCCTTTAGAACTCAGGACTTGAATCCAATGACTGATAAATTTTGTGTGTATGTGTATGCATATATGTATGTGTCTATGTGTGTGTATATATATGTGTGTGTGTCTATATGTACATACACACACACACACATACATGAATTGTACAAATATATATATATATGTATGTACATATATAAACTGTAGTGCCTCTGGAATTTTGGGCAATACTCCAAGATTAATGTGTTACTTTACACTGGCTTAAATTACTGACAGCGTAACTTGGCCATTATACTGAAGATAAAATTTGTCATTTATGTCTAAGAGTTAGATTGCTGGAAGAATTGAAAGTAAGCAAACATATCTGCGTGATGTTCAGGAACCAAGCTAGTAATTTTGCACAATGTTGTAGACTGTTTTTCCGTGTGGAGAGGCATATCAGTATCCACAGATATGTCTTACACAGCGTTAAGTGGGCTTTGACACTCTTTGGAGTGAGGTTTAACTGTTTCAAAAGAAAAGTTTTCATCAACTTGTTGAATGCCACTTCAGTCTAAACACAAAGTAAAATTGTGAGTCTGTTAATTAAGGCAAATTACAAGTTGCTTTTTTTCTTGCCCTATTTTACTGTTCAAATACTTTCTATAACTCGTCTTCTCCTTGGAAAAAAAAAAAGTCTCTGTTTTTAATCTTCATAAGAAATTCTGAAATTTACACATACTCTGGATGCCAAAACAGAACAGCCTAAATCAACCTTCTGAAAAAGCAAAATGAAATTTGTTGTAAATTTATATTCTTGACTCTGAGAAAGCAAAGGCTTATGGAAAATGTCCAGGAAGGGAGGTGAACCATAGTCTCTGACAGTGGACAAGAAGGACAAAGGGCAGTGTGGGCAGGGCACAAGTAAATGCTCTGTGAGAAATATCCCACCCTAACAGAGTTAAATGCTAAATGTCTTCTGTTTCTATGCCTGCCTGTGTAAACAACTAGTTATGGTACAGGGCAAAACAACAACATAATCCACATCAGTCTTGACTGCCAGTTTTTCTTTTTTTTGTTGTTGTTCTCTATGGTATGCTATGTGGCATGCAGTTGTCTGTTTAAGAAAGAAGGACAGGGAACAGACATATGTGTTGTCAGTGAAATATTTTGTGGAGAGGATACAGCTGCTTCTAGTTTAATATTTTCCAGCTGAAAGTGTCTGTATCACCCAGAAAAAGCAGAAGAGAGAAAGGTTATCTCTGGGAAGCATAGCAACACTGTTTCTAGCAAATAATTTGTAAATTTAGACATACACTATAAAACTGATAAAACTCTTCTACTTATTGTCCTGAACAGACTACTTACTTTATTTCAATCTATTCCAGCAGTCTAATTACTTGATTTCATCTTTTATAACCAAATTTAGCAGACTGACCCAAGAAATCAAAGAGATGCCTAAGGTACTCATTGGAAATACGTATTTTGTATGATCAAATTCTAACTCTCTCATATTTTCCACCATTGTGTCCTTCACTTGAAGGGACTTATGATACTTCAGATCTGGGATCTTCCCTTCAGTAACTGATATATTATAAAGGACATCTGTCATTCTCTTGATCCTAACCGCTGCTAGTGGCTGCTAGCCAAACAGACATCAAACCCAGTAATTTATCATTACCTCGTTATCTTCTCTGAGCGCCAAACAAGTCCTCCTCAAAGGCATGTATCTGGGAGATGCGAACCAAATCGTAAATGAAGCACTTCACTTTACAGAATATTTTACAACAGCCACATTTCCAGATAATTCTGTTGTCTAGGGTTAGGTAGGGCTAGGTCATTAAACATCTTACACTCCTAAAATCTTCAGAGACCTACCCTCCAGTGAGGATTGTGGAAGAGTCTGTAAGATTTTTCAGCTATACGGGAAGAGTCAGGTGCCTCAGGGTGAAATATAAGTAGTTGTGATGCTGATTTCAGACCTAGCCTAGAGCTCAGCAATGCAGGGCTTCTCACTGAAATCCCACACAAAACTGTAACCTTGGTATGTCATTTGAGGATTAGGGGCAATGTTGCCATCCGGTAATTGTCCAGACGTTACAACAAGCTCCCAGGATGCAGAAGACCTATTTTACAAGGCCCGCTCAGACATGGAGAGCACAGACCAATCTCCCCCGTGTTACAGGAAAGCACTACATCACTGAGGCAATGGCATAGTCTGAGCTGGAAAAGAGAGGGTTCTCCCTGTTGAACTTGGATGTCTCTCTTCCTGAATGAACATGCCGATTATGGACCATTAAACTGAAGAAAGAGGTAAGACTTATAGATACAAAATCTTGAGTGCCTTCTTCACCTCCCGTCCACTATAGATGAGACTTGTGCTCAACTTTATTCTAGTGGGGCCTTCCTGTACCTGGGAGTCCTTTGCATGTGCTTGTTACTTTTTTGATGGTTGTAGAAGTTAAATGTTCCCCTTTACATGTGAAACAATATTTTAAAACAAAATTATGACCACCGGATTGAATGGGTTGGCTGACTCTAGCCTCCACTGAATGATGCCTCCTGACAGCTCAGGGGGGTTTGTAAAGTATTGAAAGGCAGTAAGATTCAACATCTCTATGTTTATTTGAGTTTACCTCCCTCTGATAACTGTGAGTTTTGAAAATTAAAAAACAAAATGTTTTGGTTTTATATATTTAACTCTGAAAGACTGAACATTTCATATCTGCTCAGGGAGTATAATATTCATGAGAAAATGAACTCAGATCTCTCTGCTGAGGCTAAATGATGCTGGTGATGGATATTTTACTGGAAAGAGACATATATAACACCAGTGACCTGAATATTCAATATAAGGACTATAGATTTTCTTTGTCAAAGATAAAATATTACTTTTAATTCTAATGGGACATGCTGAAATACAGTTAATAATATTTAAATATTTGAGCTTTGACAAGTGGATAGCAAACTCCTCCTTGCATTGCCAGTCAAGCACTCTGTTCCCATAAGGCTTTTATGGATTGACAGGCTTTAAAGTCAGGTGGTGTACTACATCTTTTGGTTTGACCTCATAGCTAATGCGGTTGCCAATAACTTGTGTTTGACTACAGTATAGCTGTTGAGAACAGGTTAATTTTATGTTTGGGTCAACCCACAGTAGGCAGGTCTTGGTGACCTTGGCCATTCCCTCCTGTTCCCATGTTGAAGATCATTTCTCCACACAACTGCTGGCAGGGACCAGGCAGGAAACAGGGACATCAGTATTATTTTTCCTCTTTTTTTCTAAGCTGCATAATTTAGCTAGCTGCATGATTCTTTAGTGAAGAAAGTGGTCCAGTGGTGGTTTATATTGGAGGTAGCAGCAAGCTGCAGCACAGGGACGATGAAAAGCTATTGACAGGTGAAAGATAAGAGGAATACAGAAAGGGAGACCAAGAAAGGTTTCTCCTATAGAAAATGCAGCTTAGAAGGATTCCCTCATGTATCTAGGTCTTCTTTTGAAGAAGAAAATGGGAAAATCAAACTCTTGTCTTGGTTGACTGCTCCTTTAGGTTAATGACTGCCTTATTTCTCAGTTTAACTGATCCAAATGATAAAGCTGCTCAGTAGCAGGGTAGCGTTTCTGTTGTCTTTATAGTACAGGGATATTATAGGTTAATAAAAATTATTAATTTTAAAAGATTATTTCTATTGTCATAGACCTAGTGGGAGGATGTATTGTATGAAAGCTTAGACAGAGAAGCAAAGTTACTGATCTACTGTTATTCTTCGAACAGGATCCATTCTGGATTGTGTCTCTGAGTTAGTATTACTCCATTTTCAGGCACTTTCTAGATGCTATGTCAGAAACAGTGACATATATTTCTATTTTATCCTAGATTTTATACTTTCATATTTATTATACTTATACTGTTTATAATGTGCATTTCATTGATGAAAGTTTAATAATGTTTAAAAAGCCCTGAGCTTTACATGACTGATTAATATGTTGTGACAAAAGTAAAATACAAACACAAAACAGGCAGTAGAAGATATTACAACACTTCTAAATTGCTTCCAGTAATGAACAGGCATTTGAAATAACTGAAAGCAAAAAGTACGTAGATAAGCATAAACATACAATGATAAATTAATTTGAGATACTATTGAAAAGTCAATGAGCAAATTAGTAATTCTGTATTTGATGTACATTTGTACTACACGGAAATAGCAAAAGCATTGCGGTGGAGAGTGGTTTTTTCCTATTAAACAAGTTCTTATGTGGACTCCTTTGCTTGTCTCCTTGATTTTGATCATATTGAAACCTTTCATTTTGACTTTGACTTTTCCTTCAAATTATATCGGCTTTGCTTAGTCTATCATTTGTGTTCAGTATTGAGTAAAGGCTTATCTGTATCGACATATGCTAGACTGATCATTATTAAACAATACATTCTGTAGTTTCTTAGATGATTGGTTTTGTTTCAGATTGTCAATTCTTCTTCATAGTCCAGGGTTACATCTTTGGATTTTAATTATAATTCATAATAAACAGACATTTTGAAATGTATATCTTAATTTGCTTTTGGAAGGAGACTTTTGCTTTTCTATTGAGCAGTAAATAAATTATCAAATGAAGAACAACAGGAAAATAACAACAATTGCCATAGGGCTTTGAGATTACACTACTCTGTGTTAAGACTTTCATGGGAACAAATTAGTACATTGCATATCCTTAAAGATAATTTTGTAATTTGGATACACCCAGTTAAACTTATGGAGGCCAGTAAGTTTGGACACCCCTTGAAGTGCTTTAACACTTTGAAACTGCAGTCTTAGTGGCCTTGTTACATAGAACTACCTCATTTTACATGAGTTTTGGAATGTAATAAATAGCTTGGGAAAGAATGTCTTAAATCTACAAATTAAGTGGAAATTCAAACCAGCATTCACAGAAACAGAGGAACTTCCCTGATTTTCATCTAATGTAATCTTCAAATTTCATGTTCATTCTCCAAAGCATAGGCATAAGGTTTTACTTAAAAATATAGTTGCTTGTGTATTGACAACATGATTCTTACCCTAATCTAATTTTCAGAAACATCTGAGTCAATGTCCTTATTTCAGCTGGGATGGAGTTAATTTTCTTCCCAGTAGCTGCTGTGTTTTGGATTTAGTATGGGATGTGGTATGTGAAGAAAGTTGATAATGCAGTGGTGTTATTAGTTGTTGCTAAGAGATTATGGACTTTTTTCAGTTTCTCAGATTTTGTTAATGTGCAGGTGCAAGAAACTGTGAGGAGTATACTGAGTACAGCTGACTCAAACTGACCAAAGGAAATATTCTATACCATAGACATCATGCTCAGGATATAAGTGGAGGTTGGCCAATGGGCAGAATTTTGGAAATCGTTGTTCTGAGATCGCTGCTCAAGATCGCTCTGAGATTGCTCTCAGTTCCAGTCTGTGATCACTGCTCAGTATGGGCTGTATCGATCGTCAGGTTGTGGGACTGTGAGAAATTGTACATCATTCATTTTGTATATTCTATTATCAATATTCATGTGTTGCTGTTGTTGTTGTTGTTGTTGTTGTTGTTGTTATTATTATTATTATTATTATTATTATCATCTCTTCCTTAGCTGCCCTATTAAACTGTCTTTATCTCAACCTAAGAGTTTTCCTTTTTTTTTTATTCTCCTCTTCATCCCACTGGGAAGGGAGGACGGAGCGGGCAGCTGCATGGTGTTTAGTTCCCAGCTCAGGTTAAACCAGGATAGTCATCTTAACAGCAACTATTTAACAAGTCTACCAGAAGCAGGGATCCAACTTTTTCTAATAAACAGAGTTGTCAGCAAAACTGCATAATTGCCAGTTGCAAGCGGTGTTCCCCAGGGCTCAGTGCTGGGGCCAGTTCTGTTTAATATCTTATCTACAATCCGGATGAGGGAATTGAGTGCTCCCTCAGTACGTTTGCAGATGACACCAAACTGGGCGGGAGCGTCGATCTGCTCGAGGGTAGGAAGGCTCTGCAGAGGCATCTGGACAGGCTGGACCGATGGGCAGAGGTGAACTGTATGGGGGTCAACAAGGCCAAGTGCCAGGTCCTGCACTTTACTCACAACCCCATGCAATGCTACAGGCTTGAGGAAGAGTGGCTGGAAAGCTGCCTGGCAAAAAGGGACCTGGAGGTGCTGGTTGACAGCCGACTGAACATGAGCCATCAGTGTACTCAGGTCGCCAAGAAGGCCAACAGCATTCTGGCCTGTATCAGGAACAGCATGGCCAGCAGGAGTAGGGAAGTGATTGTGCCCCTGGACTCGGCACTTGGTGAGGCCGCACCTTGAATATTGTGTGTAGTTTTTGGCCCCTCAGTACAAGAAGGATGTTGAGTTGCTGGAGCGTGTCCAGAGAAGGGCAACAAAGCTGATGAGGCACCTGGAGGACAAGTCTTATGAGGAGTGGCTGAGATAACTGGGATTGTTTAGTCTAGAAAAGAGGAGGCTGAGGGGAGACCTCATTGCTCTCTACAACTACCTGGATGAGGCTCTGAGCAACCTCATCTAGTTGGAGATGTCCCTGCTCTTTGCAGGGGGTTGGACTAGATGACCTTTGAAGGTCCCTTCCAACCCTAACCGTTCTATGATTCTATGATTCTGTGAAAGGAGGCTGTAGGAAGGCAAGTATTGGTCTCTTCTGCCAAGTAACTAGTGATAGGACAAGAGGAAATGGCCTCAAGTTGTGGCAGAGAGGTTTAGGCTCAATATTAGGAAACACTTCTTTACTGAAACAGTGCTCAGGCACTGGAACAGGCTGCCCAAGGAAGTGGTGGAGTCACCATCCCTGGAGGTGTTCAAAGAACGTGTAGATGTGGCACGTCAGGATGTGGTTCAGTGTACATGGTGGTGTTGGGTTGACGGTTGGACTTGATCATTTTTCAGCCTTAAAGATTCTATGATTCTATTTATTTGCTGCTTTTCTCCTTTCTGCCTTATTCCTTTATATTGGCACCAGAGCCACACATTTCTACATCGTTCAAGTATGTATTTGGGGAAAAAAAAAATTGTCATTCCCTGCACTGTGTTCCCCCTTCACACACTGTGGATGATAATCTTTCTAGACATTATTCTCCAAAATATTGTATTAAATGACTCTAACACAGGATCTGTCTGATTGCTTGTCATTCCCAAAAACACTTAGAGATTGCTGTGATTAATTCCTTCTGGTCAGGCTTGTGTTTGTAGAGCTGGGTGATGCTTTTAAAATCTGCTCGTGTTTCCTTATTCCCACTCCACTCTAGGCCTGGTCTCAATCTCACTTTTCTCCAAGTTTTTCACAGCAAAGGAATAAGAGGAAAATGGGAAATATATCTAATTTAAATATTTGCTACGGGTCACCAAAGAAGAGGTTTCAGAAAGAGCTGACAAAAAGTAGACACCACATTTTTCCTCTTTCCCTCTTTCAAAAATTCAGTAAGATTTGGACCCATTAATCCCTCAGCCTCTTGGTGAAAAAAAAATGTATTCCATCTCTAGTAGTTTTTAAAGCATCCAATTTGTACAAAAGAGAATAGTAAATAGAGAATAGTAAATAGAGAATAGTAAATAGAAGTGGAAAAGGATTGCTCGCAGAGTACCTCATTCTAATGCTAGGAAGGCTGCATACTAAATGTATTGTAAATTGATTAACTATCAGAATGATCCATATAAACATCCTTAACTAGTTTGAAAATTAAATATGCTTGACCGTTGATCTGCCAACGGTAGCCTAGACCATAAATATTCAGTTAGGAATTGCATGATTTAATTTGTATGATTTGTTTTGTGTATTCTCATTTACTTACGCACTCTAGCAATTTATCACAGGAAAGCCATATGGCAACCATAAACTTGAACAGATTATGTTCAAGAATTTTCAACACCAAACTGAAGTAAAGTAAGTTCCTATTTCATGCAGATGTAGTCTCCAAGTTGTTAGATTACTTTCTAGGAATGCCACATGTTGCATTTTCCACATAATGTAGGTTTTGTCCTCCAGTTAGATGCACTGGCAATCTAAACAGGCACCTTTTATGCTACTACTGAAGAACCTTTTTTCACTGCTCTCTAAAGTTCTATTCATACATGAGATAAAGCATATTACCTCAGCCCTCCTCAAACAATGTATTTCCTTTTTAAGTATCTACTTTGAGTATGCAAGTTCTCCTGAGCAATAGAACACTAAACAGCTGCTGAGAAAACTATACCTATGGATGAGTAAAAATACCCTTTCCCTTGTTCTTTTGTAGTTTTATTAATGTAGATAATGTTGACTTGATACTAGTATGCCTTATGTTGTCACTTTTGCAAAAAAAAAACAAAACCAAAAAAACTATGTAGACACTTTATGGACTCTTCCCACACTGTTTAAAAATCTTTGGGTTTATCTTCTAGCCACAAAGTAACCTTTTTCATATGAGGTTGCTCTTACAAGGTCTGCCAAAAATTCTTACCCTAGATAAATCTTTTATATTTTTCCAGTGCCTGGGTATCATCCTTTTAGCAATCATTCAGCTTGTATATATCCATTTTGATGATGTTTTAGGGATACCTTCAGTTCCCAAAATGTCAGACAAAATGCAAACAGAAGGTTCCGAGTATATTTTGCTTCCAATTATTTGACATTATGAACTGAAATAATTTACTTTTTCATTCTGAGAACATGATTATGGCCTCTGCTACAAGTTAAGCATGTAGTGAGTTAGTTTTTGATGTTTTCTCCAGAATATGTACTTTCTTACCCATTTTAAGAAGTAAATTCCAGAGCAACTTCAAAATTATGATAACTGCCTAGAAGAGAAACAATATCTGTAGAAAAATAGTGTGAAATTTATGCTAGATTATCTCCATGAGTTATATTTGTTTTGGATGGACAGATTAAGTAAAAGTTTAGAAATTTAGTGGAAAGAATATTTATTTTTTACTTTCTTTTTTTCCTACAGTTTTCTAATACAGGAAAGGAAGTATCTTCCTTCATAGGACTTTCAGTGCTCTAGGAGGGAAAATGTAAGGTATGATTCCGTTATATAGAGAGGATATTGTACCTCCTGTGAAAAAGCCCGTAGTATTTTTAACAAGCACAAATAATGTATTTTATAAAGGATTATAAACTTAGTACAATATGCCACATACAAAACAGTATTTGAAATATTGTAAGGGTACATCTGATATCTGCTGATATTCCAGCTATATAACTTCCCTGAATTATCTCTGTTCACATGTTGATACTGCTGTAAACTATGAAAAATATGCTGCTGTAGCACAGTGCATTCACTTTGCATAGGATTCCTCTGACTAAGGGCAGATTCTCATTCGAACTAGTCATCCTTGCCTTCCATGTCTTCCATGGTGATACAGTCAATATACTTAAGGGGTCACCACAGTAATGTATCTCACCAATGTGTATAGCTAAACCAGATCATTCAGTCAATCATACACACTGACAGTGTCTGTATCTCTTCACCAAATATAAAGGGAACCTAATGAGTGAACAGATGTCTTAGGTCAGCTGAATCTTACTTGTTTTCACTAATGCTATAACTTGCAGTAACTTCATTTGTCCTCCAACTTCCAAGAATTAAAACAGCTACTTGGGAAAGCTGAGGAAAACAACAAAGATAATGAAATAAATGAATGTTTGAGGAAAGCTTCCCTATTAAGAAGCTGCAAAGGACAATGAACAACAGAATTGGCCAACAGGAATGGAATAAGTCATGTTGTATATACCATCTACTAGACAAAATACTAAGGTAGTTTTGAAAACTTCTAGATATACTTGGAAATGGACCCCTTATTTATCTCTAACTGCTCTATACCTGAGCAAGAATGAGTAACAGTGGGCTGTCAAGCATTTAAGAGAGATAAACGACATAGCTCAAGTGAATCAACAACCCTCAAAATTTAGTTTCATTTTTGTAAGGTACTTTCTAGATATGTGAAATTGAGTTAAAAACTGAACAAGTGTTTCTGTCTTCCTTACAAATACTACAAAGATTACTGACTGGAAGTTACCGTGGATAAACTTCCTCTCAGTCCAGCTTACCTAAACATTTTACTGCTGAAATGCAACCCTGGATTCTTCCCTGAAAAAAAAACAAATTCTTTTTACATCCAATTTAAAAAACATATGAATTTCAATATCCAACAGAAGCAAATTGTTTATAGGAGTTGCAGAAGAATTTTCTTATAAAAGCATGCAAATATATATTGTGAGTATGTATGTCACGGAAGTCTGCTGAGTGCAATAAAAGAGTTTGTTTGAAAGGTGTGCAAATATCTGAATGTGTTTAATGATAAGTGAGAAATTAATAAGGAAGTTAACACTATTTCATTTCATAAGCTAGTTTTTCTGCATGTTCTTGTTGGTACATGGCAAATAGAAATTACAAGCTTCTTAGCACAAAAGGAGTAGAGAGCTGAAGATTTTCTCATGGAAATATTTTGTGTAAGTGAGGAACAGAAAGTCTGTAGGACTGGAGAGTGTGTTGACACACAATTTAAAAATAAAGCACCTTTTTTCTGGCCTAATTCCAAGATATACTCTTTAGATGCACTGAAAGTCAGAAATAGGTAGAGAAGAAGAGTAAAAAGGTTACTGTGTAGGAAATACAGATACGGGATTTGAAGTAGAATGGGTGGAATAGCACCCAGCACCCAGCTATTACAGAAACAGCTCTGCTGAAACTTTAGCAGTTTTTCAGCTGGTAATGTGGGGGTTCTTGGCCTCATAGGTTTCAGCACTAGGGGAAGAAAAATAAGAGGCTGACAGATGGGATATTTTACATCTGTAAGGTGATGTGTCATTATGTCTGAGTTAATTAAAAGTTCTTCTGTTGGAAGAAAGATGTGCTTTGAAAGATTTTGGCATTTAATACGATGATGTGTTTTTTCACTAACAAAAGGAACTTAGCTTTGTATGATATACTATGCTGAAAAATTTATTTCGGGGCAAAATGAAATGTGAAATTAAATTTGTTTTTTAAATAATTCACTCAAGCAAATGAAGATGCTAAATTCTCTAAGAGCACGTGTGTCTTTTTCTCTTGGCAATAGATGAATGGGATTTGTAAATGGAAAAATGTGCTTAGCTTTGAAAATGGAGGGTCCAATTCACGAAAGCCTTTTATATAATTTGTTCAAGTGTACTTAGTCCACTGAGAAAGTGTGCTGAAAGTGATTGTGGTCATAGTCCTGCTGCTGCTTATGTACTGATTTCTAGGGCTCAGTTCACATGTGTAGACATGGCTTTGTTGTTTATTCCATCTAGTGCCAGACAAAATTTAATAGAGTACCCTATTTGCTTCAGAAAAGTGCAAGTCTCTGCTCACTTCAATGTCATGTCTGCTTCCCTTGCTAAATGTCTTAGTCACACTAAAGCCTGTAGAAAGCAATTTTTAGGCAACTGAATTAAGTTCTGTGTCTCTCCGGCTCTTCCAGGGACTAAGATTCAGCCCTGTGTAATGGGCTGGTACTCAAGATGCATATAGATTATGCTCTCTCTATACAGGAAAACAGTTACGGTCTGTCTTGAGTGACATTTCTGGTTCAGAACTGTGCCTGATTACAAAATTTGTGAACTTCATGTATTTCAGCTAAACTTGGATTTCCGAGTGCATGTCTACATTATACTTCTCAGGAGCCAGTCTCATCTCAGAATTAAACCTAGATAAATTGAGTCTTCAAGTGACTGTCCCGTTTCTGACTCAGCATGGTTAGAAAGATGCAATCCTTGTATACATGATTTGTGGCTTATATCATTCATAACAGAAAAACTTATTTCTAAATACATGTAATGAATGATCAATTGTTATTTGATGAGAGGTGGCTTGTAGCCTTATAATTGTATTCTGACTGGTATAGTGGCAGATGAAATTTTTACTATAAGTGTGAATCTTGCCTTGTCTTGGATATAGGTATTTTACATTCATTTGCACCAATTCTAGGAGACTGCAAGTTTGGCATTTTGTTCTGACTTGGTAGCAGCTTTGTAACCATGTGTTCTTTGCTTGAGTGATCACAAATGACACAGGGAAGTACTAAATCAAGTACTTCATTCTGGTGGATTATGGTGGGGGTGGTGTTTTTTGGTTTTGGTTTTTTGTTTGTTTGTTTGTTTGTTTTTTCTGATAACAAACCTGGATCTCAGTCATACATAGTGGCTACTTCTACACTAGTCAACTAAGAAGTGTTGAGGAACATTTCTGGGCATGGGAACTTGGGTATTTATACTATCAAATTGTTGGAAGGTGCTTGACATTTTTTTCGGCCTATAACAACTAGAACTCTGAAATAGTTATCAGATGTGGTTTGAGATTTAGTAGAGAGTATTCAATAGAAAACTTAGATGCTATTCTTTTTTGAATCTGTGAAAGTTTAATAGGAAGGACATTTTGGGGAGAATAGGAAGGAGTTTTAAGCAGAGAAACTCTTCAGTAGGGCCTGTTGTGACGGGACAAGGGGTAGTGGTTTCAAAATAAAGAGAGGTAGATTTAGATCAGATATTAGGAAAAAAATTTTTACACTGAGGGTGGTGGAACACTGGATCAGGTTGCCCAGAGAGGTGGTGGATGCCCCATTCAAGGCCAAGTTGGATAGGGCTCTGAGCAACCTGATCTTGTTGGAGATGTCCCTTCTCCTTGCAGGGGGGTTGAACTAGATGACCTTTAAAAGTTCCTTCCAACCCAAAGCATTCTATGATTCTGTGACATAGGTGCTTGGCAGATACTGACCTCAATGACAGTGAATAGTCTCAAACAATTAGCTAGTAGAGAAATTGGCAAAAAAAAAATTACTAAAAATGCAGTGTGATAACTCTTTTACTACTGATCATTATTTTTGTCAGTTTTAGAGTCATTGCCTTTTAAAATTCATCTTACAGCATGATGAATACAGTGACAATCATAAGACCTGTTATTTTGTTTGCATGTTCTGTGCAGACCTTCTCTATCCAAATTTAAATGTTGTTGAGCAAAACCAACCATAAATGCCAAGATAGGGACCTATGACCTCCCTAGATAATAGAATAATAATATTTCCAATATTTCAAAACATTTGCTTTTAATAACCACTATGTCTTTTAAAATTTTGCTTTCATGTCAGCATACTTATTAAACATTACACTTTTCCCCAAAACTACCTGTTCCTCCTGTTAGTATCTTTACGACAGACTTTTTCCAGAGGGCCTTTCAGAAGTCCAACTAAATTACATTTAACAATTCTTTTTCCATTATTGTTTCAATTACTTTGAACAAAATGAGGCTTAAGCAGTACAATTTCCTTTTACAGAAGCTCTGCTGATTTCTATTGTATTGCACTCATTTGTGTGTTTTATAAGTCTCTTTAAATGTGTTTTCAGTTAATTTACCTAATACTAAAGTCATATTCACTGGTCTATAATTTTTGAGCTCATCCCTAACACATCATTTAAACATGGCTACAATACTGGCTACCCTCCAGTCTACTAGCACAATAGTGGAGATTAATGAGAAATTCTGTACTTTTTGTTTGCAACCCAGTCACTTTGATAGGGATTTTCAAAGGTCACTACTGCAGTTAGATACCCAAATCCCATTAACATTTAGTGAAAAATATGCATTGTACTCCCAGAGCTTCTCTGGAAAACTCCTAATTTTCAGTCATAAGTGCTCTTTGGTGAATGCTGTTTAATCTTAGTTACGCAATGATACAGATTCACAGTTTGGCATAGCACCTTCATTTTCAATACAGCATCACTTTGGCTACATCAGCAGTGAAGTGTAATGCAGAAATAACAAATTCCTTTTTCTGTAAAACATAAAGTGGTAATAATAGTATGGTCAGTTTAACTCTACCCTGATCCAGCCATGGACTTAGACTCTTTCGTCTCATGTTAATTACTCAGTTCTATTCAGCATATCTGCAAATGTCATTAACTTTGTTAATCTTCTGCATATTCCTTTTCCTTACCTATCACAGGCTTCCTTCCATCCATTCAGTCTGTACTGAATAATAAGGTACAGCAGTAGAAGGTAAAATAGAGGTAGCTTTTAAACTACCTTTTACAGTCCAGGAAAAAAAAAAAAAAAAAAAAAAAAAA
>WHYT01017464.1:727094-769708 GCA_009806455.1 Tetrax tetrax | reverse complement strand
TTTCTGTTTTCCCATTCTTAAATACGTTATCGCAGAGGCGCTATCACGGGACATTCTGCTCCCAATCGGCTCAGCCTTGGCCAGCAGTGGGTCCGCCCTAGGCCCGGTCGAGTCCACTGAACAAAGGGGAGCGACTTCTAGCAATTTCCTACAGAAGCTACCACCTTAGGCCCCCCTCACTAAGCAAAACCACAACAGTGTCTTAGCTTGTAATTAAAACCCTAAGATTTTAAAAGTATTTTCCACATTTTTTCCTCTTCTTTCAAAGAAGAAATTCATGTTAAGAACTCTATTTTTAACTTCACTGAAAGTGGAAAAAGTCATAGTCCTTTCAGGGAATTACCAATTCAAAAGTTAAACCTTGCAAAAAGGAGGAATGAAGCAGACATCCCTCTGATATCTAGTTCTAGTCAAAGATCTCTGCATCAGTTCAGAGGTGATTTGTACAGTGGCACAGTGTATTGCATTCTGATAAAGACATTTCAGGAGTTATTTTTATTGAGTTCTGTGTATATTATAGCCTGAAGCATTAGATTTAGAATGTTTGGGGTTTTTTTTTTGTTTACTACTATAAATATAAAGTACTTCAAGAGAATTTCTGGCTAAGTTGGGAACTTGATGTTTTAGAAGTTTTTTGTATAAACAGGGAGCTAGTTGGGACACCATAGAAGTGACAAGCCTAGATGAGAGCAATAACTAAGTGGTCTGCTGACAGTCTTCTGCTTTACAAGACCTTCTCCTGGGAGCCACTACTAAGAACTGAGTCTCATCTGCAATTTGGTGAGAATACAGAGCCTCGCTCCGTCCTCAGGCGAGTAGGAGTAGGGCCTCTGGAGTAGGGCCCAGTTCTTGCTCATTAGGTGTCCTGATTTGGGACTTTCATTGACAAAGGTCTGCTGTGTTGACTGTAGAAATCCCTGTCCCACTTAGCTTGTTGCTTCTCAGATTTAGCAGTACAGAAAAGAGTTACCCTCACATGTCTACTACCCTCACACTACTTAGGAATTATCACCTGCTAGTAAGGTACCAACTAGCAAATGTGAAGCAGTCTTCTCTGCCTTCATTCATCTTATTTCAACGATTCGGCTACTCCAGTCTTTACCTATTCTTTTAGAACATGCATGGTTCTCTCTGCTCCTCCTAGGAATCTAAACAAATGAAGAAAATTTTAAGTGTCCCGCGAGTTCAGTTGCTATAGGGCCTACATCTCCTCAGAAAAAATGTTTTGTGAGAGCAACTGCCCTTCTTTCTCCTCTGTCTCTTGTTCACCTGCTGCCAGTCACTTTTTCCTCCCTGTTGCTCTCACAGACTTTCCTATGGAAAGACTGACTGCCTCAATGACAGTTGACTGCTAATGATGCTGGGTCCAATTTGATGATCATGGCCAGTAACAGAACTCAAGTGGGAAAAGAGGACAGAGAGTAGGGTTTTTACCAGCATGTTATCTTTCAACAGAGCTATCTTTGGGCCCTGGAGGTAAATCAATAATCTTGAATTAAGACAAATTACTAGCTATGACTGGAATTAAAGTAAGTTATTAAAAGTAAGTTACTGGCCGTTTCTTACTCATGCATTCTATACAGAGTCATCTATTAATTAGATGTGTATCAAAATGATTTTTGTATATACTGAGCCTTATAAGAACAAAGTGTTTTGTATTTGTCATTTCACTTTTGTCTTTCCTTTGCCTATAGTATATAACAATTGCTATTGTCAATGTATATATTCTAAATATGCTATTAGCTACTTGATAAAAGGCAACAACTATTATTTACTGTATAACCCTGTTACAGCAACTATACTTTATAGCAACTATACTTTATAGCAACTGCATTCATAAGAAGAGAATCTGTGTTCAAATTATTGTGTAAGGTATGCTTTAACGCAGTTCAGTTCAAGTGCTCTTCAAATAAAGGTATTTCTTTAATTATGGTGTGCAAGATATAGAAGTCTCTTACCTGTCCCCTGGCCAGCCTTACTCCCCAGTTGGGGGCTGGTGTCCAAAGGTGGTGGGACAGTTCCTGGCCAGCAGGTCCCTGCCCTGCTGTCCCCACTAAGGAGCCCACTCCTCTCCTTCCTCAAATACTCAAAGTAATTTTGGGAAAGAAAGCCTTACCTCTTCTAACATAGGAAACGCATTTGCACGGTATGCACAGATTTCAGTGCAAGAGAAAAATAATCTGCAGCCTGCACGCTATGTTTGTCTTCATTTAAAAAATAATTCTGTGACCAAAGACATGGAGTGCATGTTTCACTTGGCAGCTTTGTTTCAAAGAAGAGAGTTGATGAATCCATCTTTTGTTTCCTTTTTCATTGTTTGCATCCTACCTTGCAATGACACAGACTTCAGTAGCAGTCTCAGTCATTTGGAGAGCCAGTCATATGAAGAAAATTCTTCTTTTCTTAAGAGAGTGAATATTTTCACATCTCCTTGAGTGCTATTTGCCATACTCATTTCATCATGTTGCAATAAATTATAGGAGACCCCAAATCTAATGCACATTCTATATACAAAAAAGAACTACACCATTTCATATTTTATTTTCCTGTTCTTAAGAACCACATGGAAAATAGTGCACTGAACAAAATGCTGTCTGTAGTATGTAGAGTCCATAACCAAAACAATTAAAGAAATCCATGTATTTACGATGTTACTTAGACTAAAATAAACAAACAAACAAACATAAATTGTGATTTCAACAACATAGGCAAACTTTAAACAATATGAGATATATGTATTGTATTAATATCTCAAACTTTTCCGTGATATTGGGATTGAAAGGAAGCTGACATTTGCTCTGACAGATTTTGCTTCTTCCCTGAATAGGGGCAGAGGGGTGTCTGTCATTCTGGCTTTAGTGACCATCCTTCACCCTGTAAGGGAGATTCATAAATCTTTCAATGAATTTTAAATCCCCAACACTGACATCTATTAAGTCTTATTATTTGAGAAATGAGCTGGCAGTTGGAACTGTAATAACAAGAAAAATAAATGAATCTTACTCCTAGGACTACAACAGACCTTCAGAAAGACTTCTCTTTTCAATACAGGATTACTTGTACATAACCTGAAATACTTCCCATTTGTGAGGTCACTGGCGTTTCATCAACCGTTACCCCATACTGTACTCTGGTAAGAGTCTCACTGAATATAGTTAATGTCAGTAATGTTTATAGAAGAGCTTTTGTTAGATAAAGTACAAAGAATCAAAGGAAAGTTGAATAAAGTATCCTCTGAAATGTAAGCATCAGTTTAGCCATTACAGTAAACTCTCCAGGAGTATAAAAGAAATTACAGGTTTGTCAGGAAAGATGTGACAACCTTAAGGTAAGTCATAATAAAATCAGTTTTGATAACCTACAAAAGTCATGAGCAAACAATTGTGAAATTTTTGTGAATAGGTGATGATTTTCTTGAATACAAACCACCTGAGAGAACACTAGCATGCAATGTGAGTTGTTTCACAAAATCATATTGCTGACAACCTTTTCAGTGGGTTGACTTTAGAACTAATGAACAATCTTTCTAAGAGAATAAATCAGTTCAACTGTTATCCATGCTAGGCAATATAGTGTATATATTAAATGGTGAATTCTCCTCTCTTTATTATACCACAATGCCAGAATTTTGTAATAATATTTTTATTGTCATTTCAGTAGTTTTATTGTAGATCAGAAATTTCACTTACTGAATAAAAGAACCTTTCTTAAAAGTAAGATCTGTTAAAAAAAAAATTATACAGCAGTGTTTGAACTTACACACCATTTTACAAAGCTTGAATATTTTGTGGTGAAACAAGAAGTATCGAGCTAACAATCTATCTGTAAATGATAATTCTCTGAAGACCAGATAGTTATGTGAATGTAGCAGGTGTTTTCCTTGTAGTATGGCTTGAGAGATGTAATATTTTGCTTTTTTTTCCTTTCTATAGCTCTGAAGAATTTCTTGTGTTTTTTTCATGATAACCTTTTAACATTTGACAGAGCAGCCTTCTGCATTATGTCAATAAACAATCTTCAGCAAACAGTAACAATTCAAAGAGCTTGATCATACACGAAGCTGGGTGGAAAGCCAAGTTCAAAATAAATATATTCAGTTCATTGCCTCTAACTACAGAAAAATCCTGAGCTTTTGTGTCTCTGCAAGACCAGAAGAGGTCCCCTGGATATGGTTCCTACTGGTCTTAGGATTCACATTTGCCCTGGTGACTTGGAGGTACACAATGTATAGTTTCTGAGCAGCTAGTTGGTTATATAATTAAAGCTGGTAGGTTTTATTAACTAACAATATTTTGTAGAGTCTGTCAGGAAAAATGCCTTTTTTATCTTGTTATAATTTACAGAATTCCAAATAAGTTTCATATATTGAATAAGGAGAATTAAAAAATATTCAAAATATTCTGGTAAGGTAAATCAATATATTTTATTTCAATTTTTCTATTTTTATTTGTTATTTTTTATTACAAATAAAGTTCCTTCATGAAAATAATTTTCAGATTTATTATGAACTTTTATTTTTTTTTTCTAAATAGTACATTTGAAAGCTTTGTATCATCCTTTTTCTCATAGTATCTGAAATACTGTATTTTCCAAAACCAATAATTTCCTGCAATATATGGATATATATGTATATACATATAAAATATAAGAAAAATAGACATTGTCAGAGTAAAGAAGGTCAAAAAAGGTGATCCTTCTCCTGTCCTCAGCCCTGGTGAAACACAACTGGAGTGCTGAGTCTAATTCTAGGCTTCCCATTATCAGAGTGAGCTGGACATACTGGAGCAAGTCCACTGATGAGTCACAAAGATTATCAGGGGCTTACAGCATCTGTTATACAAGGAGAGCGGAGAGAGCTAGGACTGTTCAGCCTGGAGAAGAAAAGACTCAGAGGGTTCTTATCAGTGTGTAAAAATACCTGATGGAGTTTTTCAAACTCAGGAACTCTGGGATTCTGTGATGTGATCACTGTTTCATGAATTGGTATGAAAACATTTTGCTAACATAGATGATTTAAAAAAAAAAAAAAGTCTTTCCTAAGGAGAAACACAGTGCTGTTCTTTGATGAAGAGTTTGACTAACAAAAGGCCTTTTCCCTTCTTTTCATTTTTAGCCAAATGTATAGGCTTTCATAATCAAAAGCAAAACCAAAATTCTTTTTTTTTTCTTAATTTTCCCCTTCCTTTTTTGTAACCAAGGGTAAACCATAAACTAGGTTGTTAGCTTCTTATCCTGGATCAAAAATCATATCCATTTCCTGAATAGTCATAAAGGTTATTAAAGTTATTATTTTATTAACTAATACTTCATTATTTTCTAGTGACACATATTTCCATCTCATCAATGAGTCATCTTAAGCATTGTCCTAGGAAGGAAAGCAAAACAGGTTTTATAAGATCTACAATGACATATAGTTATGGCATCACTGCAATGCAATGATCTGCTGTCTTCATCTAGAGGCCTTATAAACATAATTAAACATATGATATGTGGAATAGATCTCCCAGAAACATTACCTTAGCTGGGACTGAATGATGGAAAGAAGTGGATATCTCCAGACAGCAATTTATTCCATCAAAGAATTAGCATTTTAGGATAGAATATACCACTCCTTGGAGATTTCCATCTCTCTCCACTTGCAATTAAGATTATATTCTCTTTACTGATTATATCAGCTTAGAAAATTTATCTAATCTTTTTATATAAATTCTATGAAGTGATGAGAACTCCATCTTACACTGACATGTTAACAATCTGCCAAGGAGACTGAGAATTTCATACACAGAAGCCACTGGGCTTACCATATACCTCTCCTCAGGTTTTAAGTCTGCCTTGTGGCCATCTTTGTCAACAAGGCTTCTGGAAAAGTCATTAGCAGTCATTTAACACTGGCAACAGACCAGTGCAGGTATAGTTTGTTTGCAAGTACAGTAAGCACAATTTACACCTATTTTTTACTTCTTGAATCAAAACATGACACCAGAAGCTTCTTTTCTCCTCACCTATTCTTAGTTTCTAGGTCAGGAGCATTCATACAGAGTTCTTCAAAGAGCTTTTGTCCTCTTCAGTTTCCAGGACCTACACTGTATGTCTGAATGTGGTCAGAAGTAGAAATCTGTATTTCAAATATAGTTTCAGAATATGGATGCAAAGTCTTCTGGTATTTATACTGACATATTAGTCTCAGTATCACTTATTTTATGTTGAGCACATTATCTTAATAAAAGATGTCACTGAAACCTGCATTCATTAGAGTTCCTGGAACTCCTCAGGCATTCATTATGTCTATGAATTAGTGAATCATTTGGATTTGATCCTTATTTACTTCTGAATAACATTAAAAACTGCTGAACGGGAATTCAGATTGTAAGCTTTGCTTATTCATATACTGCTAGTCAGCAAAGAGACATATTGTTTTCACTAGTTCTATGACTGTGATATTTCAAAGAGGAGATTAAAGAACAAATCCATTATGTCTTTCTGGTAAATACGTTGGCCTCAGAATGAGTTCATATGGCACTCGGGAAGCTTCTTGCACTGTGAATGTTTTCAAGAGTTCTCAAAGAACATTCATTTGCTCTTACAAATCTCACAACATATTGGACTGGGAGCTTTTATTTGGGGGGAAAAAAATCACAAATAGTGTTTTCTTCATTCTCTGATAAAGTCAGCACTGAAGATGTTGACATTTACTCTGAGAATTAGAAGCTAGCTATCTTTGGTACTTCTCAGTATGGTTTGAGCTCCTTGGCTTGAAACACTCCGTTTTTTGCTTTGTTTGCTGAAAATAGATTGGGCATAGTGGCCGGGTAATTCAGACACTTCTCTATGTCTTCTGAAGTGTCAATTGGTTTTGGTTCAGAGACTCAAGATTTGGTTCAGAGACTCAAGACAAAAGCTGTTTCTCCACTAGTATCTCAGCAAAGAAGTTTCACAGGCTTGGACATGAACTATAAACAAGCTGGTCTTGTATCAGTTCAATTGCCTGTAGAAGTTAGTGTTCCTTCACCAGAATATTCCAATGAGCTAAGATAACTGAGTATGACAGATATCACATACATGTAAGTACCTGGTGCCAAAATGCCCCTCTTTCTTAAAATCTTAAACCTTTCTTAAGCATTTACCAGGGAGACCAGCAAAAATTGATTGCACAGTAGCAATGCTCTTTAAGTAAAGGTTGAACAAGAATACGTTGAAAACCTCAGGGATGATGAAAGGCACAGAAAGATTGTTGCATATTAGATTCTGTCCTTACTGCAGATGCCATTGTATTAATAGAAGCTATAATTCAGTGGGAAAAAAAAATAAAAGTCTTTCATCTCACAGTGGCTTCCTGGCAGGTTTGAAAATATATCCTTGATTTGTCTTTGTGTTTCTCACAAAAGTACAACAGACCAAGACAGTGGTGGTGGTATTGATTTTTTTGCTGTTTGACAGAACTGCTGAGTTTCAGTAGCTTTTTGCATACACCTTCAATTAATCATTCAGGTAGATGGTTTCCAGCTGAATGTAACCTTACAACACTGTGTTTGTTCACCATTTCCTGCCGTGTGACAGCATTTATCTGATTTGCAGTAAAACCAAGTATAGACCTCAGTGACAATAAAGAGAATCCTGACAAGGATTAACTGCTGTATATGCAGTAGTGTTAAATGACATAACAAGCATCCAGCTCTATTTCATTAGCATTTCTATTCAAATCATATTTATTAGCTACTTCTCTTAGCAGCTGTATAAGTTACAGTCTCCAAGCAAATTGCTCTATGTTGTACCATCTTGTTAGTTATTACAGACTCTTTCTTACAGCATTACCATGAAAAAGGCAAAGTTTGCAGTGCAGTTCTAACACCAGTTAAATATAAATCTGTCTCATCAATGCATTGATATTAAGGAGTAAGGAGCCAATTTGATCAGACAGGAATGTTTTGACATGTATGGACATGGTGGAAGGCCATGACATGGCCCGTGGCAGAAGCAGAAATCCTTTAAGTCCACCCTACAGTCACATCCACAGAATACTTCCAGCCCACAGTTAAGGTGACAGTGTACACAAAGCTTTAAATCTTACCCATATGCCTTGTCAGCTCCTTAGTGGTGGTAAGAATTTGGGCCAGAATGTTAAGGAGGACAGGATTTTAAAAAGTTAACGTGTCTTAAAAGACCAAACTGAGTTTGTCAATGGATGTCTTGGCTCTCTGAATCCTAAAATGGTATTCCTGTTCATAAAATATAACCCTCCCTCTGCTGAATTACCTTTTACCAACCCATGCAGAGCTTACAAGTATATAGCAATTATTTGTTTGTAAATATGCTTATTAGATATGTATGTTGGCTAATACCTGAGACTGATGTGTTACTAGACAAACTATTAGCATTCAGGAGCTTGTCTCTCCTGTCCAGGCACCTTCCAGGCAGGGGAGGAGTGTAAGCCTTTGAACAAGGCTGTTACTGAGTTCCACCTTTCTGTTCTCTACTTTTTTTTTTCCTCAGCATTTCATATTGTTTCATGCTGCTGTTTTTCTCTTTATTCCACAAGCTGGTAACTACTAGTGTCTCAAAAATTTCTCCTCTGTCTTTGTTTTTTCTTCTCTCATGGTGCACATCTTCAGCATAGGAATTCTTCCACAGCTCAGCAACATTTTTTACAGTAAAACTGAGCCAAGGTCATAGAGCTGTGCTTCACAGAGCTGGGCCTTGGACTGCAGATAGGTGGACGGCTGAGAAGGTAGACATTTATAACTGTGGGCACCTGCGAGCTTATCACGGGGAGGGAGGGATGCTCAAACACGGTTTACTCACCTTTTAGTCATTATGCTGGTATCTCCCTGAATCATTTGGGAGCTTCGGTCCCCCAAAGGAGCATTGAATTTTTTAAGAGCAAGGTAAAGTAGTCCTCACTTCTATCTAAAGAGATCTATTTCAAGACTGGGATTTTCAAAGGACACCAGGCAGAACTTAGAGACCTAATTAACTTCTTTTCCACACCTAGTTCCTTTAACCTCCTTTTGAAATTCCACTCAGGTTTTTCAGCTATGGCAAATCAAAATAAGTAAATAAAACCATTTAAAAAATGCCAAGAATCCAAGGCTGGAGAGTCTTTGAAATTATTTAATATCTTTTCTCACCTTTCAGAAAACTCATTCATTAATACCATCTATCTTCAAAACTATTATTAAGGGGTTTTTGTCTTATCTTTTCTTACTGGAAGACTCTGTTCCAGAACTTGACTGCTCTAAGAGTTGGGATGTTTCTTCTAATTTCCCAGTAAATTTCCAGCTGTTCACATCCATTTGTTGCTGTGACAACACTGGCGTTTCACTTAAGTGGTTCTTTTCTCTTCTGATGTTTACCCTGCTGATATATTTATAGACTAGCTTCTATTCTTTTTCAGTCTCTGGTTCACTGGGCTAAACAAACAGAGTTTTTCTAATCTCTTGTTAAATAGGCAACCTAGCCTTCATAGCATCCCAATATTGCTTCTCTACCTAAAGTCTTTAGCTTCAGAGCAAAACAAAGCCCAAATCTGGAGGCAATTTACAGAAAGCAGAAATACAATTAATCTCTAAGTTTTTCAGAAGTAGTGCAATAAAAAGTTAAATGGTAGTTATAATAAAAAGTAGTATTTCAGGTGAATAGTGAGATATAGAAGGAAACATGTTGGTCCCATGTAGAAACTAAGGTTAAGACTGAACCATGCTTCATGAACTTTTTGCTTCTCTCAACTATTTTTTTTCTTTTAATGTAGACAGAATAGCTTAGAGGTAAAAGATGATTTCTGATGATAGTGTTCAAGGTGACTTTGGAATGCTGACCCCTGCCTTTTAAAATGCTGCTCAGTTTAGTATGTATCTGTAGAGTGACTACTATTAAAAAAGGTTAACAGATCTCAGCAGTTATGAGGATAGTCTCAGTCTGCATGTGGGAGAAGAGTAGTTAATTTGATGGCTGTGTGAGGGTGGATGTGTGTACGCGCCAGAGTGAAAGTGTGAGGAGCTAAAATGTGTAGGAGGTAACTGGTATCTCTGGCACTTTTGCTGACAAACACTGATTTCTTTCAAGAGAAGCAGTATAGAAAGTTTTAAACAAAACTAGGCATGGGAAAAAGTTTTCTGAAAGCATATTCTGTGTAGTCAAGATGAAGGTTCTGTTGGTGCAAATGCATTTTGCTGTGTCCACTTTTAAGAGCACAGCTTCTGAAGGTCAGTAAAATGAAAAGGGAATTTGTTTTTAATATTCTATTTCTGTCTAAACATTGTTGTGTGCTCAGAGGACAGAACAATCTTTATGGCCCAGGGATGCTTTGCTACAAGTGTGGGAAATTGTTTTGAGTTTTGTCAATGGGAGAAGCAAGCTGACTCCCAGGATCCACGCCAGAACAAAGACCCTGATTGTACTTGTAGACAGAGGTGCATGTAGCCACAGGATTTCACTGGGAATAATATCTTACTTTGTCTTGTGAGACCTCCATCATATTCTCTCAGCCTGGTCATATGATCAGCAGACAGCTGAATGGGATAAGCATGCCATTTTGCTTTTGAATTTGACTAATTACTTGATCTCCAAAGACGAGCGTAGATAGACAGCTGATACACAAGTGGAGCCTCAGTCACACAATAAAGAGAAAATATCCTTAGTTAGAGGAACAGAGGCTCTTGTTAAATGAAGAAGGCCAGTGGTGAATGGTGAGGCTCAGAAGAAAAAAATCTAAGCTAACAGCCATGTTTGCCTCTGCAGTCTTTTCTGCAGCCTCCATTGTATCCTTCTCTCTCCGTAGCCAAGTGACCTCTAAACCTCACAAACAGCACACAGGGCTTTTTTTCTTCCTTTTCTATGTCGACTATTATCCTTTCATCTTGAAAGGTCATTGAGTATCAGCTGAAGAAATATACCACTTAGCTTTGAGTGTTCTCTCTGTTTGAAGTGATTTGCCTGTTTGTTTTATAAATGGGAGTCTGTCCACAAACAAATTGAAAAGTAGTTAATCACCTTTTCCAGTTGACATACAGTAGACATTGTGCTATAAGAACAGGTTAATCCTAAAGCAGCTTGAGATACTTCATCAGCCACATGCAGGGCTCAGTGGTCTGGTGCAGAGACGAGGCAGTTGAAGGTTCGGTGCACGCAGTTCCCGCAGGACGAGGGAGAACAACCATCTAGAGAAACTCTGATATTTAAAGGTTAGGAATACTTACTAAAATTACTTGGAGGGGGATTTTTTGCCTGAAAGATCATGTGCACATTTTATACGTATTTCAAGTATCATACTGGTAAATCTAGACAAGCTTGAAAAAGTCATTACATTTATCACTCATACAGGACAAAACACGACTGGGGAATCTGAAGTATTCCCTGTCATGTTCTAGTCCTGAGGTGGAATAATTTTCAAGTATGTTTTTCCAATTTACAAAAGACGTTTTACTGTATTTACATGCAGGTGGTAAAGACACAATGAAGCTGTACAAAAAATATCATTTTCTCATCAGCCCACATTTATTATGTCCAAGAATTTTTAAATGAAACCCTGGATTTCATGAAACTTTCAGGGAGCGGTGAGAGGTTGCTCACAATCCTTTGCAGGATAAACATGTTCCCATGTTTAATTAACTTGTCATTTCAGTGAATTCAAAGAGTGGAAAAAGAAAAAAAAATAAAGAAAAAGGAAAGGAAAAAAGAGAAAAGCTGAAGGGTTAGATAATTTATGGCCATATTTTAGACTAGCAAAAGTATGCATATCACTTCAGTAAGTGGTCTTTGATCGCTGATGTTGGGCCTGTATCTGAAAAAGGAGATGTAAAGCAAAAGCAACAACTTATTCTCTTCTGGTGTGAATCAGAACTGTTATCTTACTCCTTCTTTTGTGTTGATTACACAAACATATATATTATCAGTTAATCTTATTTATTTCATCTGAAATGGAAATGGAGCAAAAGAAGACCCACAGTGAAATTGCAATGGACAGTTGGAAGTTATGAAATGGCAGAAGAGGACTGTGAAAAGGACGTAGGGGTGAAAAAGAAGATATCGATGTACTGATTCTGGAGAAAAACACTAAATTTGACAGGGGAGCTGTGGACATCAGTAGTGACTGAAGCAAGAGAAGTTGTCTTAATTGCCCATCTATCAAACAGCTTTATCAAATTAATTGAAAACAAACAAACAAACAAATGCACGTAACAAAGAAATCCTAGCAACTGCCACTGTTTATCAGGCATTGGCATTTTTTTTTCCAGAACACTGTCACCACCACAGGGATTTGCTGAAAGTTTCCTGCAGCCAGGGATAAAGAGTCTAAGGCAGGCAAAAGGACCCGTTGACTTTAGAAGTGGTACTTGCCATTTGAAGGAGAGGTGACTTGATGGAAGCATGAGTCACACTTGAGCTGGCACTCTCTGTGATCTCTGTGTTTTATGGCTAAGTACAGTTTTTCAGTCTCCTAGGATGTCAGGTCTAGCACCTTTCAAAGCTCTAGAATCATTATGTCTTTCAGAGAATTGGAACCTATACGTTGTGTACAAGTTTACTGTGAAGCAATTAATCCTTGGTTTGATGACAAACACTTAGGTGATTTTGAAGACATATTGATGTCCCAGCTTGCCATGCTGCACATTGCAGAAAGCTAAAGAATACTGTTTACAGGAAAGCTGCTGTGTTTATTAATCCATGTTTCATACTGCAGCTCAGAGATCATGAAAGAAAAAAAATTCATTGGCATTGTTTGTGCTCTTCAGTTATTACTCTGCCTTTTAGGGCACTGGAAATTAACCATATCTATGTGTAGGTATAACAAGCTTGACTCTTATATAGGATTTTAAAAATCCCTTAAAATGGAGAAGAGTATCTTTTGTGTTCCTTCTTTTAGGTTATGCTGTTCAGACAGCCAGAGAATAAAAGATTTTGGATCAATTGAAGCATTCATTTGACTCAAGGCTGCTGAGAAAAATGATGTATTTTGCCATAGACAAAGTTATCCTCCAGAATATTAGACAAATGTTTGCTGTGGTAGACTGTTTATAGCCAGGAAAAGTAATGATATCTCCATGGAGGAAGCAAATTTCCGTATATTTAACATATTTTTCAATTAAAAAGAGTAATGACAGCTGAGTTGAACTCTTGCTACTATTTATTTTGATAAAGGTTTATCTGTGATTTCCATAGCTGCTTTTCAAATAGCTAAATTTTATAACATTTTTTTCTGTTGGTTTTTTTTTTTCTTTTTTTTCTTGAAATAATAGTCATCATTAATACTGTTTAGTAGTAACCAGACTACTACCATATGAGGCAGTAAAAGTAGAGGAAGTAGAGACAAGGTAATAACAGGTGTGGCCCCAAGTAACCATCTGTCCAGGTAGACAGAAAAATATAGACTCAAGGAACTATAATGGCTCCAATTTTACCAGAGAAGAATTGTGTCACAGATTATAATGTTCACTAACTTATACAGGCTAGCCAAGGCCATGATATGGTGGCAGGAAGACATTGAACAATACGTAAAACATGGTCCTCGAAGGACTGTTCGTTATTGTGAGTTACCCAGGATCACAGAAGTAGCCAGTGGTAGTTATCTTCCAAATATCACTGTAGGATAAAGAAGTCCAAGGGATTTCTAGCAGTATATAAACTCTCATATTGGGAAAATATGATTTGTTGAAACTGAGACTGTAACTGAGAAAAGGTCATTTCTGACAAACGTATTTTGCATAAAGAAATCATGACTTTTTATAGTTATTGAAGTGTCCATTGACACTTTTCAAAAGGTAATATGTCATTTTTGTTGTATTCTTTGAATGATTTTGTTTGGAAACTAAGCTATTTTACAGTTAAATGATTTAAAGATTGAAATTCAAATAACTAAAACACTTCCTAGCTATTGGAATGAACTCCATTTCAGTCATAAGTTGAATAAGATTTAGCTTCAGATTTTCTGGCGTTTGTAGACTCCTTTTGGATAGGAACAAGCCCTGAGGAATTTATATTCACGAGTTTAAATTGGATATAAAAATCCACCAGTCCTCAAATCTGCTGCTATGACTGGTTAAATAGTTAACAAAAACCTCTCTATTTGTTCCCTTAAAAATCACTAAACTAAGTGAAACACTAAAAATATCTAAAGAAAGCTTTCTCTTCTGCTTTTAATGATTCCTACTTCTTTTTTTTTTTTTTCTTTTTCTTTTTTATTTTTTTATTAATAGAAATGCTGCATAGGTTCTGGCAGGCATCAAAACGGAGGAACTAAAGTATAATGACAAGTTCTTCCCTAAAAGTATTTCTAGTGCATGCGGAAGCAGGAAGAACCATCCCAAAAGGTTTGGTTTTGGTTTTTTTTTTTAACATAAAATTTCTGATTCAGATGGCAGGCTCAATCATTTGTCATATTATGAAGCCGCAATCTTCTTTTTGGACATAAATTCACATTTTAACTAAACTCACATAACTATCATCAAAATCACTGGTAGTGATTTGATTTTAAAAATTTTCACTGCGCTGGGGAGGGAGGCAAAGCAGCAATTACATTCCAGCCCTCTTGGCTTAAAAGGCATGTGGGTTTAACTTCAATGAAAGTGTATAGTCAGGACAATGTCACTTAGTGTTAAGGAGTCCTTCTAGACATGTCAGGATTAAGAGAGATTTCAGTAGTCATCTACTGGAAAAGAAAATTGTATCTGAACAAATGCAATAGAGGGATTGGCAGAACAATCCTTTTGGCATCCTTAGACACTCAGAGTGCCTCCTGATTACTGTGCAAGACAGACTGAGAAATGAACAGCTGCAGATTTTCATAACCATCACAGTAAATAATATAATTTTTCTGTGGAAAATTTTGATTTTGAGAGAAAGGCTTTTTTCCATCAGAAAACCATTCTAATGGCAATTACCTGTCACAGCTCTACCTCTAGGTTATACTATGTGAGACATTTCTAAGGACTGCAGACTGCTAGTGCCACTGCTCAGAAATTATTCAGAACCAACAGGTGTGAGGCTGCTCTGCTATGTCTGGTGCCTCACCAGCACAACTGTCGACATCAAGTCCTGTACTACAGGACAACTGCATGGGTCTCCTAAGAACTACTGCAAGATATATTTCCCACCCAATGTATAATATGGGTGTGTTCAGGAAAGAGGAAACTTCTACTACAGAGAGTTAGACGAGCTAGGAAATTAAGGTACATGACACAAAGCTAAAAAATGCTGTGCGAAGTTATTACTCCACAAGAACATACGTATGTAGATCCTCAATGGATATATTTAGTCTGAATATTAGAGGTTTTCAGAGGACAGAGGTTTTGGAACAAACTTCCTGCAAGACTTTCCAGAAATCTAGTTATGTGTAAGTACTGCATATTTGTGAACATAGTTCTTTACCATAGTAAGAGAAGGAGCACCGGCTCAGGAATTTCCTGGCAGCCCTGAGATCCATGTTTTCCATGGAAGTACTAGAGTCAGAAGCCAAATGGCTGGGAAACCAGCTATAATAAAGGACAAGATATATTTTGGGGTGCTCATGTGGTGGTGTTTACCTGAATATTCTACATTCCTTCATGAAAATATGAAGGAAGAATAAAGTTAGTGGACAAAGCATGAAAAATGACTGGCTGGTTTAATGAAAGACAGATTCACCACTCCTCAGGTGTAGTCAAAGAAGAGGTCAACTGGACCTGTAAAGGTCCATGCACACTTGGGAAGACATGATTAGTATTTGCTTACTTTAAAGCCAAACAAAAGCAAACTTAAAATAGTATAACTGGTAAAATGTCCAAGCATTTTGTAACATTGTAACATGACTAATAACATATTGTAAGACAGCTAAGCTTAAGTATTAAAATAATAGCCATAGCTCCCAAGGGATATACAAAGGTCTCTAGTACAGTTGCACAAGCAGGGAGGAGGAAAACTTGTGCAAGCTGTAAAATCTGCCAGAGGGGAGCTAAAGACATAAACAGGCAGGGAGGGTGCCTATTAAAACTGGAATTCCATAGAATAAGCTAAAGATAAGGTGTCAAAATAAAAAAAAAAAAAGATGTAAAGAGCAGATGAGATCACCTCTTTTCTTTTGGGCAAGGGGACAGAGGAGCATGAAATACTAGCAATCAAAGAAGAAAGGTGACCAAGAAAGAAGAGAGCTCACTCTGCATCTGTCTTCCCTCGGGAACAGCTCTGACTGACCTTGACCTTGGTGTTGGAGCACGGCCTTTGGTGCCAACTGAAACTGATTTGTAAAAATGTTTAATATAAAATCTGACACAAACCTTAAAAGCAAAAGTTGGAGCACGGCCCTTGGTGCCAACTGAAACTGCATCAATTGCTGGGTACTGCACACTTACCACTGTTTTGGGTTCAGCTTGTTAAGGACTAATTGTTTTTCCCATGTAGTGATAATGATTGCTAGTGATTAAGAAGTAGCCATTGACAACACAATATGCATTGTTAGCAAGTATCAATCCAGTAAAGAGTTGTCTTGAAATTTGAAACTGGTCTGATTTGTTAGTCTTTTAAACACTCCAATCACAGTAAAATCCAGTTCCCTAACTGACACATATAGATTTCCTTATAGTTAGCTGAACACAGGTAAAAAGCTTTTTTTTGCTTTTAAGATTTGTGTCAGATTTTATATTAAACATCTTTACAAATCAGCTAATCTAATAAAGTTTATTTCCATTAAAGATCTTGTTTCACTTTTAAAATCAGGACAAATTGAATTGTCAATGGTTAAACACGCATAAATCATCTATTCCATTTTTTTGTGGTCTTTCCTCCCCACTTTATCTTCCTGAAGTTTTCTGAAACATTCAAATCTGTTTTAATGAAAGATAGGCAGTTGTAGCTGTGTCATAAAATAATTATTTCCTTGGGAAGTATAAAAACCACTCATCAAAGCTATTCTAAATCTTTTTTACAAATCAGATTTTCAGTTCATGTACTTTGCTAACTCAAATTCAGAGAGCTATGTAATCTGTATTTCTGACCCTACTAGCTTAAAAATCCATTTTAGCATGGAGTAGCTAATGTTTTCTGTCCAAGAGAAGTTATTAACCAAAGCTAGTGCACCAGATTGATATTTCAGGATGTATTTTGGGCTGTAGGACTGTTTCTCAATAAAAATGGCAAGGAAAGTACTGGTACAGAATTTATAAAGGGGAACAATACAGGCAGATGGTTCCTGAAATACTTAGTGTGTTATATATTTGTAAACAAATTATGCAAATTAAAAAGAAAATCTACAAATTGGTCTTCTAGACATCTGCTAAAAATTGAATTTATAAACTTGCTGGAAAGTAAGAAAATATACAGCAGTATTCTCGGTTCTCACTCTTTTTTTTTTCTCTTAATTCTCATACGCCAGGAAATCAATGAGGCCGCAGTTAAACTAAGCTTCATGTGGTGTAAGATTTCAATACTAAAAGATGAGCCAGTCATGTCAGTAATAGTATTTTATATTTATTTTGTAACATCATCAAAAGGCTATGCTCAAGATCAGAATTCATTGCACCAAGTTACACACACCCGAAAAATTATGATTTCTTCTTCTCTGCAACCAATTAAAGAAACGGTAGCCTATACAAAAGAAATTAAATGTAAAAGGTCGAATAAGACATTAATTAATTTAGAAGTTCATTCAGAAGTTTCTTGTTGTTTACTTCTGGGAGGGTGCCTTAGACAGGCAGTAAGGGAAGAGGGGAATGTGACAGCTTCCCAGGGACGAAATAGAGGGATAAATTTTGGAGCACTAGAGAAAGGTAGTTATCACCAGGAGTATCTGACAAATGTAAGAGATAAATCTTTGGAGGTTGTAGGAAAGAAAAGAAGCAGAATGACTGAAGAAAGAACAATAAGAGAGAAATTAGAGAACTAGCTGTTCAGTAAATTTTATTCTCATTGTCAAATGTGTAGCCTTAGGATTTATGTAGTGCACACTTATTCTGAAGATGGGATAATTAATTTTCTCATGGGCTTCTCTATGATGCCCAAATAGTAATATCAGAGCACCTCGTAAAAACTATTTAATCTTCATAACACTCTAGTGATATGAAGAGATGGTATAATTCCCTATTTTATAGGTACTAGAGAGAGACAAAGAGGTCAAGTGCACTCATGGATTTTTAGAATCCAAGTTAAGGGCACAGAATCTGATTTTCCAGCATGCACCACAGAGCATTTTAAAGGCTCAAAACACTTCTGCAGACTAGACCACGTGATCTCAGGTCAAGCCTAGAATATGATGAATGCACAGTTAATGACTGCTCATGAGAGGTTGCTTCAATTCATATAGGAATTCTTTATCAAAGAAAAGAATATTTTTGCAGGATGATATTCAATCACTTTAACCATGGAGCCATCCCTTTTGTTCCCTTACCGCAACCAATCCTCCATCCCAATCTCGTCTTCCTTGGCAAATAAAACAAGCCATAAAACAATGTGCCTGTTAAACAATCTGATCCATCTTGCATGATGAACAAGATTTGCATCCTGTGCAAAGTATCTTAAACATACAAAAACTTCCTCAAATACACAGAACTCGCCTGCCATGAATCCTCTTTAATTCAAGAAGCAAAAAAAACAAGGAATTGTTTTAGTTGGGTTAAGTGGAAACAGGAAATATTTCAATTTCATTATTTATATTGCTTTGATTGATATAAGACACTAAAATATTAATTGCTGAATTATAGAATATCTAATATAATGCATCTACCAATACTTAATATGGTTTTGATGGTTCATTTTCATAATAGTTCTACTACAATGAACCAGATGTTTTAGACATTCTTTCACAATACTGCAGTGAAACTGTTTTATCTTTTATCCTCCAAATTTCTTCCATGTTTACAAATCGTCATTTTTGTAGATTGTCTTCAGTAAAAACATGTGCTTTTGTCCAGGTGGGAAGAAAACAGGTCTGAATATTTTCAAATTTCCTGCAGAATAGAACGTTCAGACTCCTCCCAACCCAAACCATGCTTTGCTGAACAGGCTCCATCCACCCTGTCAGAGAGGCAGTCGTCACTACCAGTTATTGTATTTTGTACCTGTTCCTCCTTATCTACCTCAGAGTTTGTTTATATGTCTAGCTTCTTTGATTTGCCTCATTACTGGCATATCAGAAACATCTTCCAACTCAAGTGGTGCTTTCTAGAGTCTCTGCTATCTGTTTTTTCATTACTAGTGTGTTGTGCCTCTTTGCTGTCAGATTAACTCACTGGAATACCTATTCAGCTCCCAACTATTTGAAGGGCCATCCAGACAATAATTGTAGAGATGTATAATTCCAAAACTGCCCTAATTATAAGCAATCTATTGACTCATATTTTCCCCTCTGCCTTCCAACAGCTATTTTTACTGACGAAAGTATCTAGCACATCGTTATATCCAATAGTACTCAATAAATATAGATTGATTTGAAAAATTAGAAGTTGTTCCCAGGCCTCAGAGATTAATTAATGACAAAATAAAAATCAATTTTAAAATTCTAGAAAGAAATTTGGAATCCCAGGAGGATTCCATGATCTGCAATCTGCAAATGTGGCACAGATTTTCCAGTGTTGAATAGCTTTCAAGATTTAACTCAATTCTCAGTAATTGATCTACTGTACACTAAGTAGGGCTCATGTATTATTTAGTAATGGACTGCCCCACTTTATTCATCTATCACAATAGTAATCTGAAATATTACTGTGCAGGAACTACAAGCAATTGTTGATTTTCTGAAAGCAATTACCCAAGAAGTTTCTTCTAGCAGTTGAACTATTAGGGACATTTGTAAGGTGATGCCTCAGAGATCTCCGTGCAGGATTGTAGTGGATTAGCTACAGTCAGTAACTGAGTACCACACAGCTGGTCAATCACCCTCCCACTCTCCAAGGGATGAAGGAGAGAATCAGGAAGAAAAGAAAACTTGTGGGTTGAGATAAATATAGTTTACTAGGATAGCAAAGGAGAAAAAATATATATATTATAATGAGAATAATAATAATATAAAAACAATGGTAGTAATAGTAATAATAATAATAAAACCAAAATAAACAAAACAAAAAAAAAACCCTCAAATGATGCACAATTTCTCACCACCCAACAGCCGGATGACTGACACAGCCCATCCAGAACAGCAATCATGGAAAGAAAATAAACTGTAAACAATCCCGGAACAATTCCGAACAGCGAGAGAAAAAAGAGAGCCAGCACACCAGCTGACTCCCCCACTTAAGTACTGAATGTGACGTTTATGGTATGGAGTACTCTCTTTGGCCAGTTTGGGTCAATGGTTCTGGCTCTATCCCTCCCAACTTCCTGTATCTGTACATTGGTGAAACTTGGGAAGACAGTGTCCTTGGTTTCTTTAGCAACAACTAACAATGTCAGTGTGTTTATCAACATTCTTCACACACAAACTCCAAAACACATTGGCTACCGAGAGGAAAATTAACTCCATCCCATCCAAAACCAGGACAAGGATCTTCCAAGTGAGCATGACTTTTTTGATATAATATTTAGTATTTTATTTATCAGGAACCCTTTCAAAAATATTGCTGTGATTTATTTTTGTTTTTACTGAAATTGAAAAAAAAAAATGTCCACAAACAAGTTCTGAGTTCTAAAAAAAACTCTTCAAATAACAGATTCACCCAGTCAGCCACTGCTCTTCACCAAAGAGCATTTTCAAATAAGAACCTTCCCACATATGGGTAAGAGCAAAGCGCTAATCTCTCCTTCCTCAAAGCAAGCTGGGATGAAAGGGTCTTACCTGTACGTTAACAAATCCAGGTTATTTTGGAACATGGAATTTCAGAGCCCCTACTTTTAGCAGTCTTTTGCTCATCTATCATGCCATATTGTGAAAGCTTCTACTTTATTGAATACTCTACAATATCAATCTACTTTCATGCATCTTCCACATTCAACAGTGGGGAAAGGCAGGTTTCTTCAAATCTATATAGTGCCATTACTACCATAGGAAATTATATCTTTTTGCAGAGCCTGTAACATCACATATCACTGAATGGACAAAGACAAGCATTTACTTCATGCAATAGCATTGTTGGGTACAACGATTTAGTAGGGCAAAAAGTCCATCTATGTGAGGAACTTGGTAGTGTAGGGTTGAATAGAATGAACTCCTGAAACTAATGAAAACAGTTTTCACAGTTATTGTGTGTGGTAACATACATATCAGACTGGTTTTCACCATGGCGAAAAATGTAGAAGTCTGTGACTGTAACTGAAAATTTACAGGAAATGAGCTGTATCTGTCAGTAGAGTTAAAATTTAGATTGCAAAATAATTTAAACAATACATTGCCTGGTGGAAAAAGCCTTGAGCTGGTTGTCAGGCAAGTCAGGTTCTTTTACTGGCTCTGACATTACTTACCCTTTACCTTGGATAACTTGTGCTCCACCTCTAGGAAAAAAAAAAAGGAAAAAAAAACTTATTATTTTATCTCCACTAATGGAAAATAATACTATAATACCAATAACGAATGAGATATCTTTCTAACGTTTATTGATTCAATTCATAACCATCTTCTGCTTATAGAGTGAAGTTAGAATGAGCTCATGTCCTTCATCTTAGTTCTTACAGGCATGACATTTTTATACCACTGTATAGGCACTTCCCCCCTGCCGAAAGGTATTGCATTTAAAATTTCCTCTCAAAAGCTTTCCCCTTTCTAAAAATACTGCATGAAATGGTCAGTGATTCTATTAAGATGTATTTAAAATTACTGAAGTCAGCTGAAATATTTTAATTTAATCTTCTTTCAAAGATAAGAAAGCCAAATAAGAAAAACAAATATTTTTACCTTCTGTTTGCTTTCAACCAGCCTGATGAAACATAATATAGCAGTTAATAACAACTGACATGATCTCTTACAAAACAGATTCAGGCTGTTTACTCATTCCCTTTTCCTTCTTTGCTTTTGGCTAAAAGGAAGAAGTGAAGATATGTAGAAAAGACAGTGTGTAAAATTACTTTAAAATGGCTTAAGTTCTCATTATTTCAGCCTTTAATTTTAGTTTACAAACAAAAACATTTATTTTTGTAATTGCTATTTGTGCTTGTGCTAACTGCATTCTAAGACAAACTATGTTCTTGCCTTCTCTCACATTACAGTTACGAAGGCCTGCAGGACAAACACTACCCTCAATTATAGATGTGCAAAAATGCCAATTTAATTCGAAAACTGGGAGGTCACACAAATTGTAACCGATAACTGGTTTTGTACTGCTGTATCTTTATTATTGTATTAACATAGACAAAGGAAACAACCACATTCCAAAAGGATGACAGATGAACAGGAAGCCAAAACTGTACAAAGGGTGGATAGATTTCTCAGTTTGTCAATGGAATCAGAAAAAAAAAAAAACTTGAAAAAACATAAGTTGTATTAATGTAAAAAAAAAAAAAAATATCCTGAGGGGGGGAAAAGAATCTACATTGTTTTGGGTTTTGGTTGTCATATCTTTTTTTTTAATCAAAAAATTAAAATTTGAATTAAAATTTGAATCTTTACTAAATAAATGCTGACTGATCTGAGTCAGAAAGGAGAAACATTAGTTGCATAGAAAGCATACAGCATAAAAAGATAACATTTTAATTTATTTTTTTCCTAGCTTCCTTTTGTTAAAACCGTTGGCTGATGCATTAAAATCACAGATGATTTAGGTATTGTTGAAGCAGTTGTAGATGTTTTAGGAAAAAAAAAAAACAAAAATAAATTAAATGGGCAAAAGAATCTCCAAATGTTCTCCACTACCTACTTGCCAGGTCGCCCATCCCTACCTTAAACTGAAGTCCTGGACACACACTGAAGCAATGAAAAAGGATGAACTCAAAGAAAATTGTACAGAGCTGACTGCATATAAATAATACTTTGTGCATTTGGAAACACAGCCAACTTTAACTTGAAGTAAATTTTCTATTGTTATAGATGGGACACTTCCCTTTTGAGGGCTGTCTCATTAATCAACAGATTTTCTAAACTGCTACTGTAGTAGCAGTTTAGTAGTAATGTTCTGTTTCTAGGACTTCATTTATACTTCATTAGTTATCAGGGAATAAATGAATTCTGTAAATTTAATGTAAGAATATGAAGAAAAACAGGAAGAAAAACAATTCCTGCAATACTAAGGAATCCAGTTGCAGTAGAGGAGGTTGTCTGGACTATTTGAAAATAAAAATAAAAATTTTATCAAATCTTAAAGTCTCCTAAATGTTGATTTTTTTTTTTCTTTTAACCACAAAAAAACCAGAAGGGCAATAGCCTGCTATTTTACATCATGCTGTTTTGCACAAAAGGTTTTTTATTTCTGGAATCTGATCCTCAGTCCTGTTTTGCACTACCTGACAGTAAGTGCAATTTAAAAATCTGCCCTCTATTCCACTGCCATAGGCACACCCAAACTACATAAAATCACATAGAAATACAGCCAAGAAAAGTCCTTGTGATTTGCTTTGTAAGAGCAACACCATTACAGGGTGTTTCTGGAGTCTCTGAACTCCTCCTGAGTTTCAAAGAGAGTATGTGTGTAATGCACAAAGAACACTGTCTACTGTTTCCGATTTCCCATATTTGAAGAAGTCGTCTTCCACTTTTCAGCTGTCATTCATCTGGTGGGCTTTTCTGTATAAATATTTATATAATCCATATTAAATGGAAATTCCTAGAAGGAAAGAAATTGGTTGATTTCAGGCCATTTTTAATATACAGTACTGCCTAATGTGAAAACAAGACTTCCTAAGCTGAATTTGACTTCCATGTACTAAGAAATATGAACCAAACTCTCTTTGCATTGCAGGTGCCTGGAATAGTCAATAAACTGCAGACTCAGCAACAGAGATAAGTGGAATGCAATAACAATCAATTTAGTAGACAATCTGGAAATATTTTTAAACAAGGAAGGGATATAGTTAACTGTTTTTTCCCCAACAAGGAGATAAGAGGTAAGTGGTTATGTACTTCCAGGATTTATAAAATAAACTGTTGGCCCTGGTACAATTCATTTTAGATTCAGCTTTTCTGTGGGATTGGTTTACAACAGAAGCTATATCCTTTGATAATACTCAAAACTACTCTGTCTTTCATTTTCAACTGCAACAGGAAGCTCAGCATGTGTATATAATTCCTAATTTAAATGCAAGTTATAAAGGGTATCCTTCACCTTTTACATGGGAGCAAATAATGTAACTGGTTTTAAGGACTACATTCTGATTTCAAGTTCACCATTGAAGAGACCATTTTCCTTAGCAATTTTACCATAAATGGAGTTAGACCTTTTTCTTAAGGAACACTAGGTCAGCTCACTTGCATAACTTAGATGATATCTTAGAAGAAAATTAATAGCAAGAAAATTAATGAAAAAAAAAAGCTATTAAAGAGTATACAAGCTAAACCACAAGTAGTTTTAACATGTGCAATCTTGAACCCTGTGTTTCATCAGAATTCCTGCTATATCAGCTTTGCTTTCTTTTTGCACCATGTTTCTCACTCTGCTTTTTATGCCTTTAGTCCACTTAACGTAAAACTTGCATCACTCCTGAATTTTCTCAATGGCATTTCTGTAATTCTTTAGTCACAGGTATAGGTACTGTTCCATTAGAATACGTAAGGATTTGATAGACTGGCATTAGCATTGACATAAGATATAGTGAAATATCTTACCAAGAAAGGAAGTAAAGCTATGTTATCACCTTTGGTCTGCTCAGTGTATCTGCAATTAATGGTGACGGAAAAAAAAATAATTTGCTCTCCATATTTCATTTACTGTTTATTTCAAAAGACTAAAATATAACAATTTCTACAGCCCTATATGATCATGTAATACATTTTCATTCATTTTCTGATAATAAACCGTCCATTTGACAGATCTCCATCCCATCTATGATATTTACAATGGCTCAGACTATTAAAAAAACAGTTTTAACCAGCTCACACAAGATTGAGTTATCTGTGTCTGTAAACTGCATTACTAATTCCAGCAATAACCCAACTAGTAATTAAATCCTCTTTTGCTCTTCCAAAATAGCACTTTTTTTTTGTTATAAACAGAAATGTGTTTATTTTAGCTGGCAAGTGGACAAAATAATTGTTGAATAATGTGTTATTTTTCTTGAGTAACCTGTTAAAGAGATTTTTCTATTAAAAATAGTATCTTACTATGTACAAAAGCATGACCCTGTGGGAATAGTACTGGATCAGCACTCAGACATTCAAATTTATTTTTCATTCTACCATCCTCAGGAAGATTATCATATCTCTGGAAATCTGTTTTCACATCACAGAATGGAATATACATTAATCATTCAATTCGATCCAGCCAACTAAACAAAATTTAGTTATGTAATACATTTAATCAGGTGGAGTAGTTAATGGTGGAGCCAGCTGCTTCCTTATTATAATTTTTGCTTAAAAAAGATCAATCCGGCATCCTGTTCTCTTGTGTACAAGAGGATTTAAGCAAGTTAAGACAAACTCTTTCTTTCATGGAAAAAAAGTCACACATGAAATAACAAATACTCATCTGTAAAGTTGGGGAAACCACAAAAAAGATGTAAGTTCTTCATTAAGGCTGTATTTTGCCTTTAATCCTTAACTGTTTAATTTAATCCTTAATGTCATTTTACAAGAGTGACTATTTAGTAATCTGTAATCTAACCCAAGGCAGTCATGTCTTGAAGAGCTCTCTGAGCTACTTCTTTCCTGCATGTTTTTAAGGATATCTATTAGAGGTGCCTACCAGAGCAACCAATGTGGGCAAGGTTCCCAGTAGTCCAAAATGGAAACAATAGTTTTCTTTGCTTACTCATGAAAATAACTTCTCCATATTTGTGAACAAAGCACTGAGATGGCAGTACTGATGGAAATATATATTGCACTCCCAGGAAAGATAAGGATGTTTAATGAAAATTAACAACATAATTTTCTAAAGAAATTAATAGTTGTTTAATTGCTACATATTTGTAACAATCTTACATTTTTCAATTAACATAACAGCCTTATATTTCCCCCAACAATAGTGGCAGAACCTTACCGATTGAAAGAAATATACTCCTGGTGGAATCTCACAAGAGCAGAGTAGAGGGGCAGAATCACCTCCCTCCACCTGCTGGCCACGCTCCTCTTGATGCAGCCCAGGATGTGGTTGGCTTTCTGGGCTACCAGCGCACATTGCCAGCTCATGTTGAGCTTCTCATCCACCAGTATCTCCAAGTCCTTCTCCTCAGGGCTGCTCTCAATCCATTCTCCGCCCAGTCTGTATTTGTGCTTGGGATTGTCCCTGACTTTATTCAGTAAGAGAATATTTAAAATCTTATTTATTTTCTGTTTTCTCATACAGGGGCCAATTCCAGATTTCTGGTAATGTGAGTTCATTTGAATACTGGGAAAGGGTGTTAGACCTAATTCAGTGTCATTGAACGTTGAGCTGGAGCTCTGATGAGACCTTGAGTTATGTAGTAATGAATCTCATTTTTTTGTCTTTTTTTTTTTTTTTTAAATCTAGGTGCAAGATTAGTCTATATTAGCTTCCTGTCACATGAGGTCAATACTCATGAGCTCCCTTACAAAGTATTTTATGTCCATATTATGAGGTATATGAAGTATTTTAAATAGTCTGATCAGATTAGATTGCTATAAACTGAGACAGCTTAAAGTTTAAATTTTAAAGACAGACAGAGGATGAGGAATAGGAGTACTATGAATGAGATTAAGAACAGAGGTACAAAAAAAATTACACAATTTGTCCAAACTCACACAAAAAAAAACTACAGAGCAAGTGACAATGAAGCCCATATCTCCTGGCTCCTACTACAATCTCCTAATTCTCATATTTCTAAAATAAGAATACTAAGTTAAGTAGTCCTACAGGGGTTGCAGAATAAGATTATCATATGTTAAAACTGAAAAGCAAATCTTTTCATTCAAAAAATCCACTCTTGGAAATATCCTTACACAAGCTTCAGCATTCAGACCATTTCCTGTGGTCAGGCTACATTCCTGAAGAATGTACATACTCTGCTGACAGGAGGAATAAAGGCTTTAAGGTGTGGGACTGTAAGAGATTTCACTTTGCATAGAGCAATATTAAACAGAAAGTGCCTTTTCCTTTCAACAGGAAAGTGAGCTGCATGAAAGTTTGCATGTTGACCCAGCAACCTCGAATCTTCTAAATTTGGGACAAGAGTCTTATCTTCTCCAAACTCCTTTCTCTCTGCATCTCTATTTAGAGGTGTTCAGTACTGTATGCAATACTCTGGGCTTGCATCACATTGGCTCTGCCTTTTGGCTGTAGTTGCTTAAGTTCCATGGTCATTGTTGCTGTTATTATTATAAATTCTTATTTCAAATATAAGGAGGAAAATTAGAATTACAGAATCATAGAATTCTATTATTCTAATTACCATACAATTTTCCTAGTTTGTGATTTCTCAGTGCTTGGGCTACTTGAATTTTCAGGGTCAATTTCAGCACCACTTACCTGTTGAATGGCTGGAGAATGGGGATGATGGATCCTTTGGAAATCAGTAACCTCTTTGAGGCTACCAAAGACACTGCCTTGGCCCCTCCCAAAGCAAAAGCTTGGATTTCTCACTAGCAATGATCCGGGACATGTTGTTTCCATTCCATTTCAGGATTTTTCATATTATTATTTTCCCCTGGAGTATGAATTCTAGGTTTTGGTCATTTTTCAGTAAAACCACAGATTTCCAGAGATTCAGGATCAGGGTAGAATGACTATAGACATCCTTTTCTGAACACTTCGACTTTTCATTTTCTCTCAGAGAACTTCTTTCAGCCTGGAACACTTGTGGCCTCAGAGAGGAGTGAGTGGATACAGTTCCTGGGAAACAGCAAAAGCCTTAAAATTTATTTCTAAAAGATTTGGTAAGTCCCAGCTGAATATCATAAGTGTTACAGTTTTGGCTAGGATGGAGTTAATTTTCCTCTCAGTAGCTGATGCGTTTTAGATTTCGTATGTGAAGAATGTTGATAAACACACTGATGTTATAAGTTATTGCTAAAGAGACCAAGGTCACTGTCTGTCTTCTCAGGTTTTGTTAATGTGCAGGTACAGGAAGCTTGGAAGGATATAGCTAGAATAGTTGACTCAAACTGGCCAAAGAGAGTATTCATGCCATAAATGTCACACTCAGTACTTAAGTGGGGGAGTGAGCCAGTCAGCTTTCTCTTTTTTTTCTCTCTCGCTGTTCGGAATCGTTCTGGGATTGTTTACAGGTTTTTTTTTTTCCTTCCATGATTGCTGCTCAGAACAGGCTGTATCAGTCATTGGGTCGTTGAGTGGTGAAAAATTGTGCATAATTTGTTGTTCTTGTTTGGTTTTTTTTGTTTTGTTTATAAAAATATTATTATTATTATCATTATTATATATACATATTATTATATTTTATTTTGTTATCCTAGTAAGCTAACTTTATCTCAACCCACAAGTTTTCTTTTCTTCCTGACTCTCTCCCCTGTCCCCTGGGGAGGGGGAGAGTGATTGAGTGTCTGTGTGGTACTCGATTGCTGACTGTAGCTAAACCATGACAACAAGGAACTTTTACGTATTGAACATAGAATTCTTCACCAATTTGAGAAGAGGTACATCTACACTGAAGAGGTATCCGATCTTTGAGACTCGATGTGAGTATTCCTCACAGTTAAATGAGCTAAAATTGGCTCTTTCTTTCTAATGTGCTTTCCAGACTTGTATCTAGAATATTGAAAACTTCAACAATTAAGCGCTGTGTTTCTGAACAACTCTTTTTTTTTTTTTTCTCTCAAGGACTGAGTTTCTTCTTCTTTGTTTCCTTTTTCTTTTGATTATTTACTCATTTTGCAAGAAAGCCCAGTCCAGACCTCTTATTCAAATAAACCCTAGCTCTGCCTTCAACTCCTGGTCAAAATTAGTCACCATTTGCTTCTACATTTTTCAGACAATATCTACTTTTTGTCTTCCACATTGCATCTTTCCTAAAAAATGTTTAATGTTACGACATTTAACTTTGTCCATCTAATGAGATTAATATTCTATAAAAATGTAATACACTTTTTTTTTTTTAATTACTGAGTGGAATGTTGTTGGTATTGAAATGGTTAAAGTCTACTTCTTCCTCATCATGTTAAAATAAAGTTAATAAGCAACCAGTGACATGGACTGTAGCTGTTAAAACTAAACTTCTAAGTAGTCCTAAAAGGAAGGAGGAAGATTGTTCCTGACAAGCTGAAATTACTTATAAAACCTCCCATATTTTGAAGAGTCATGAGTCGTCCTAGGCATGAAGCTTATTTCAATGTTTAACAAAACTTGTTTATAAAGAAAATATCTTCCCCAATATAAGTTTTCCAAAAGCATGCCCCTTAACCCCTGCTTTTTTGTCTCTATTCATTGTTGGCATGGAGACGAAGAGGCACTCCACTAGATTGATCAGTCCATGGTAACATCAACATAACATTTTCAGTCAAGTTCCCAGGAGCCTTCCTCCTGAATCTGTCATTCTGATTCAGATAACTAAATCAGGCTAAGCACTGCAATGATAACGGATGACTTGCCTCATTAGCTGTCTCCTGCTGTTTTACTCTGTCAGGAAGCACCACAGTGACTGTCTGGGTTCCTGTGAGAAAAAACTGGTTTTCCTTATATTATTTTGGTATATATATATATATATATGCTTTTCTCATTTCTAACAATACTTTCATCTATATTTATGTACAGAGAGAGACAAATGCAACCAATGTTTCATGAATATGTCATTAAGAGGAAATAGAGTTGAAAAATTCTTTATCAAGATCCAAAATTTAATCATAATCATATAAACATATTTCATAGCACCTGGTAATACAGCTATATTCTCTTACATTCACTGTCTCAAACTTACTGTTTCCTTTAAATGAGATCCTTTTTTGTTAAGGCACTTTGCTTATCCGAATATTCAATGAATCAATTACCTTAATTATACCAATATACAATAATTAAAATGCTAAGAATCATTCCTAGATGAGTAGTTTGAATTTTAAATATGCTGTTGAATAAATAAACTGCATTAAAATAAAACCTGTAAGTGAGAGGACAAACAGATTCTCAATTGTAGATATTAAACAGACCACAGGTGTACTACAGTATGTACCAGTAGAGGTAAAAAATTAATCCAAATGTATATTTAGCCAAGTTGGCAATGCACACATGAAGATAGTAGTAACTGTGTTTGTTTGTTATCAACTGTTTTTGTGGATAGGTGATTAAATACAGAAAGAAATAAAGACTACATGTATTAAATAAGCCACTCACAAACCATGGCCATCTAACTTATACTATCACTACTATCTTCCTCATATATTTATGCCGTATACTGACCATAAACTAATTCAAATTAGTTAAATGGTAATATAATAAAATCACAGTCTCTGTCATACCTCACCTCAAAACTGGACAACTTGCTTTGAATTCCCAAAGCAGAGATTTATTGCTAACTGAGAAGAAGCCTTGCCCCTGGCTTTGAAATAATACCATACTGTGGGTGTCAGCCAAAGCATCTCTACCACCCTGAGATGGCAAGGTGGTTATGTGGGGAATGAAAGAAAGGTGGAATTTGCCATTTAAGTCCCTTCCCTAGCACTGCAGCTTTTAACTTCAACTGAAGAAGTGCAGCAAAGTATTTAAGCTGGGCTGGGGAAGTTTATTTTCCACATTCAATTATGGAATACATTCTTATCAAGGAGTCTGGGCTAGATTCACTGGTTAGACTCAGAGGGCTTCATGGCAGTATTTCAAGGACTATGGTCTTGTCTGCCAGAGCACTCGCAAAAAAATCTCACTTATCTGAGTAAATGGGAGTCAGAAATGGGTAAGGAAGTGGCAACATTTTTGTTCCACTGCTGCCTAGTTCTTGATACTACCTGCAGGCTGAGACATATGTACTCAAAATCCAGTGGGATTCATAAATTGTGTATTCTCTGACTAGCAGACTTATAAAGCTTAATAAAGTTTTTATGAAGTATACTTAACACTTAGGGAAAAAAAGAAGAAAACTCCTGGTACATTGTTTTCTTTTGTATTATGTCAGTTTTTGAAGAATGCAAGTTAATTATCTCCTACAAAATTGATTTGAAGAGTAGAGTATAAATGTACACCTCTTCTAAGTGCAGGAAGATCTCAGACCACTAGGCACAGGCTGTTTTAGGATTTTTCTCTTGTTTTCTCTTGAGGCTGTTCCACTTTGGACATATAAATACTTAGTGCTGCCAGTTCCCCCCAGGGGAAGACCTCTAATCATGGGCCCTCTTCAACCCTACGGGTGTTCACACACACATTCCAGGAAGAAGTTCTACTTTTAGAAATATGTTATTTATTTATTTTATTGCAAGTGAGAAAAAGTAATCTAGACTGTATGCACAATTCCTGAATATGGCTTACAGTGAGGTCCCTTGCATGATTTACAAGTGCATTCCTTAATCTTTATACATTGTGTAATTACCTGAAGGTGAGCATCATACAAGAAGATTATAATCTTCCCTCCCAGCCCCCATCTATATTAATATTTTTCTGTGTGTACACCTCAGAGAAGTCTGAACCATATCTGAACCATGGCACATTACTTCTTCCTCACTTCTCTCTTCCAATTACCACTCCATCCATATGAAAGTTTAGAACCACATGGTTCAAACAAAATCGGAGGACTGAAAGGGAAACCTACTTCTCATCCAAGGAGAAGGTATCTCTCAACTCACATGAATGAAAATCCATCTAAAATTCTGGAATTTTTGGTAAGCAATTTCTTCTTCACTAAGAAATTTTCCCTTCTGCAACGTCTCTACAAGTTACAAATTATTCCTTGAATTATTTTGGAGCATATATAAAGAAGTGTTTCAACCTAGTATAGTTTCTTAAGGTATAATAAACAGAATGTGTTACTACTAAGTTTAAATCTCTTTCTAGCTTTCAATTATTAAACAGTCTTAATTTTAACCAACACAGAAAGAAACCATGAACCAAAGCCCACTTATCATACTTCATAGGGGAATGGAGTGGAAAGAGACTTAAAACAAATTTTCTTCAAGTGTTTACTGAATAGAAATGGATTATTTTAATTATGTAATATGTATGATTCACATTTTAAAATATTCAAACATTTAAAAACTACCTCATAGAATCAGTGTGACAAGTTCTTTATGGTTAAGAACAAAAGATGCTTGATTATAAATACTCTGGCCTTTGAAATTTCTGTAAATACTATATCATTTTTCTTCAAATCCTCTGATATAGAGAAGTATATCAGAATAGAAATGAATCCTCTTGCCACTATTTCACTTTAGGATACAGAAAACATGGAGAAAAATTGTGTTAAGGTTTTATATGAAGGATTTATATGAAGGATTCATCATTTATTAGATTGTGTATACCAGTCATTATTGAAGCATAACATATTAAACATTACCAAAACTGTTTTTTAGAGTAAAAAAAAAAATGAGACCTTTTGGATAAAATATCTTTGGTAAACTGTAAATTTCTTGGAAAGCTGAGTTTTTGAGAGACCAGTTATTGATCATTCTTAGCAAATTTTGTGAAGAGTTTTGTGGTTTTTTCTTTAGCATGTTAAACATTTTTTGTTTTTCTTTCTTTTTTTTTTTTTTTCCAAATTCTCCTCCATGATCAACTTGATAGGGGCACATCTTTGGAGACAAAAAAACCCACTGTCTTGAAAAAGCATGTCTTCAGGGATCTGAGCCATTTAAACCATAGCAGGATCAGTTACCCTTATGTCATTCAGGAGGAGACACGCAAGTCAAGTTCAGGTTTTCTTTTTTTTTTTGCACTTTGTATCTGTCTTTTACATTCTTAAAGCCTGTTTTTGTGTCTCCCTCTCCTCTTTTCCCTTGATCAGACGACACTGTTCACAGTCCTCCTAGAATAATGCTATTCAAGATCTCAGATCATTCTCACTGTTCTCTTCCAGAGGTTCTTCAAGTGATCTTACGTTTTCCAGAGGTGTGATGTTCAAATCTGTATGCAATACACTTGTTGGGGTACTGACAGTGCTTTGTAAAAGAAAGAACTATGTCACGTGCCTTGCAGGCTTAATTCCTGCCATATGTCCTTTTGTCAGATTAGCACGTTTGTTGACTCCTCTTTTATGATCAGACTTCAGTTTGTTTCTCATTCTGTACTTAAACAGTCTTTATTTTTTTCCTTCTCAAATGCTTTGCGTTTGTTCCCATTTTTTCTGTGTTTTGTTGTTGTTTTATATTTGCCTGTCTGTTTTTCTGGGCCATTTGTTTTATTTGCCAAGGATACACATACCTAATCTAATCCCTTTAATTTTTATCCTGACTTACTATAAAGAACTATATCCTCTCTTCCATCACACACATTATTTATGGAACTTTTCATAGGATAAGACGTGAGGCTAGATCTCTGCTGAATTGCATTCAGGACACCTTCATATTTTGCTAATGATTCTAACTTCTCTTGCATAGTTCATCAAACACATTTGCATTCTCTATTCAAAAGCAGGCCATAGCAAGGCCAAGATACAGAATATTATTGCTTCTCCCCCTATCAGCTGTTCCCTTTAGTAAACAGAAGGAACTTTGATTGTTTAACATGATACTATTTTAAACTGCTGTAGCAGAGGAAGATCAGAGCTGAAAACTCTATATGAAAGATCATTCATGCTCCATTCTACCTGCACCAATATGCTGTTTTGCAATGAATTTGATTCTGCATGTTTACATGGACATGTTCTAAGGTAATTCCTTCTTCTAGGATTTCTTGGAGTACGAAAAGCCTATTTTCATTGAACTACCTTGATATCTGCCATGATATCTAATGGCCCACTTCTTCCCTTGCCTGATATTTGAAATCTAATACTCTCCTGCCCCTGTGAAAGAAAACTATTAAATGGGACACAGAAGCCATTTGCTGGATCATGTGTGTAGGAAAGAAGTTACTAGATTCCTCACTTTTGATATAGAGCAACATCCCCTTGTCCCAATGAAATTGTCCCCATTTCACTGCCCCAGTCCAAGTTACATTTTAACATGCTGAAACAACTTCCTGACTGCCTGTCAGTTTATCATGGGTGGAAGCATACAGTGTTAATAGTTCCTAACATTGCCAAACCCTGAGCCCGGACCTCTTGAAGCCAGGAGGTTGATTTTTAACTGAGGTTTGGAACAATAAATATTAAACTTTCATTCTTATTGTTGAACTCGAACATTGTTCTGGCTTCCCTTGAAAGTAGGAGAGATAAATGTATACTCATTTTTAAAATGAAAGCTGATATGTTTCTCTAATCTCTTGATTTCAGCTTTAACAGATACTCCCTCCATCATGGAACTAGTCATGTAACAGAACCAAGTTCATATTTTCAGAGTGAATCTTTCTCTTTGTGGTTAGGGCAGTTTCCTAGCAGAGAAAACTGCTTTCCATTTTTAAAAAAAAATAATCCCTGAGCTGTCATCCTCCCACCACTGGATTTACCAGCATAGAGGATTTCTTGCACAATTTTCTGAGCAATTCCTGGAACTGATATTTTGCAATTGCTTTAACCTCTCTACAAAGTGACTTCTTAATGCATATTTCCCCCACATATTCATGTAAGATTAGTACTCTCTTAGCTAAAGAAAGATTAAGATGATCACTGTCTTAAAGTCTTTGATTCCCTCTTTTCAGCTGTAGTTCCTCCTACCGTAAATAATACTTACTGAATTGAATAAAGCCCTATTATTCTTTGTCAAGATACCATAGTAAATTGAGCCACAGTGATTTTCTTGACTCAAAACACCTGTTACTTCTATCCTTTGCAATCTAGGAAATACCTACAGTCAGAAAGACTTTATCCTTGAAATAGGAGGTGTTAAAATTCTGATGTCTCCTTCCAAATTTTATCATAGCAAAAAAAAGGAAATGTAAACTCTTTATAAAGCCTTTTGCTGTGCAGGGTTTATGAAACCTCTGAGCTTCTTTGTCTAACACATATTTAGAATAGAATAGAATAGAATAGAATAGAATAGAATAGAATAGAATAGAATAGAACAGAACAGAACAGAATAGAATAGAGTACTTCAGTCACCATGATGATTTTAAGTTCAACAGCTCGTACAGTGTTTCATTTAAGGTGCTTTTTTTTAAATAAAATCTCAGTGTCTATAAAGCAGAATAGGTCTGCTGGTATAAAGATATCTACTATTTCCCAAACTACTTAACATATCTCTGGATTTGATTATTTAGTATCCATGACAAACTATCAATATAATGGTGTGTGCTTCAAAGTAATCTACTGATGGCTGGCTTTACAATGATGGCTTTATCTTGCTTTCCAAAATAATTGACTCTCAACTCCAAAATGATACTGTTTGGTAAATGACTCATATTCCTGTAACTCATATGCTATTTGACTCAAATATTTGTAGCACAGAAGTGTATGTGTATGCACTGTAAACACAAAGAGGCATTTTAATTCAAGTAAAATAAAAATTGTAGCTACAATGCTAGAGGCAGCTCTAAGCATGTACTTCCAAGTGTTCATACTCTGAATACAGGTTCCCATTTTAAATCTGCTTCTGTTCCTTCTGCTGCCTTAAAATTCCCATGTTTTGTCTCTGTCCACAAAGAGACTGTATTAGAAATCCTGTGAAGAAACAATTTCTTGGGTTTGCTATCAAGAATAGAGATATACAGTCAATATCAAAATCACTTTTGCAACTAATTCTTCCAAAATCTAGGCACAGACCTAGCTGATGGTAAAAGCCTGAAACTTTGCATGGGGAAAAAAAGCTGTTGCTAAGACAATATGCCATTGGATTAAAATTGCTTTTCAATTTGGCTAAACTGGGAGGTTTACTGTTCTGAGCAAGGTTTGCAGGAGGTAAATTTTGCCCTCTACATATTTTGGAAGTGTGCTTTAGACCGAGATAGCCAGAGTTGAATATTCAAAAGCATCATCAACTACAGCACAGTTTATATTTGCACAGACCATGACAAGGCTCTGCAGGCTACGAAGAGACATACTTATTTCATTTGTATACTTTGTATGTTGTACATTAATAAAAGAATAAATTGGAGAATTCAAGGAGACCCATGATAGTGGATTTTCTGAAGGTTAATGGATGTCATAAGTAAAACAGTTCTTTAGGAACACAAGCAAGCTTAATTCTAAGTCCAGTGGTGGAAGGAAGAAAGATATTGAAGTCATATACGATAAAAATGAATACTGCTAACTATATTCCATCTTAAACACTTACTATTACAGTTTTTTTGTTTCAATCTTCAACTCCTTTTCATCTAGAAAGGGTAGAGACACATGAAATGCAAAAATAATTTCAGTGGTTTTATTCAGATAAACCTCAAGAGAAAATGTTTGACTTATTTCTTCCTTTATTCAAAACCATTTTGCCCAACCTTGATCCTACCTGAAACAGCAACATATCGGTTAGGAATAAGCAAAAAACACTTATTGAGAATATGTATTCCATCTGTCTGTATATTCTTGCACCCCCCTCCTGAATACTGTAATAATATTTCAAACTAAAGCAGACAAAAAATTTACATGTTAAGTTTTGTAGTGATATATATTAAACACATTCAGTACAGAAAATGAACACTGAACAAACGGTCATGGGTGAAAGTGCATCCCAATGCTTTCAATTCTAACATAAACTGGACCACATAAGTATCACGCATTCTCCGTCTCAAACTGATTTCACTACCCAGAGAAAATATTGCAGTTAAGATCTATTTTTCTTGAACTGTACTGTTTTAGGACTAGACTGGGATTGTTTCCCCTTACTCCTTTAATTTTTTTTTTTTAAGATATATTGATATCTATATGGTCTTCTACCTGCTGTATTACTACCAAATCTACTCCTTTATAATTTGTGAGCACAAAGCAAAATAGTGCCTAGAAATATCTATGGTTATTACAGGGGTATGTTTGGTGCTGGTCAATTTTTTTTATAGAATTGGAATAGTTTGCAAAATTTAAGTATAAATAATTTCTTCCCTAAGTCAGAATTTCTACAAGAGTTCATAGGAGAAAAATAACCTCTAGGAATATCCATTATGCAATTAAGTCATTCTTCCTAGGACTGAAGTGGACTTGAAATACAACCAACCACCATGATAAGCCAAGCTAGAAATCCTTGAAGGTGTAATTGCATGCATTTCTAGCCACACAGTTCCAGGGTCAAAGATCACCATAGCTTTCATCTTTTCTATTTTGTCTGTATAGATTTTTTTTGTTTGTTTTATTCAGGAGAGGAACATAGATAGCAGGAATAAAGAGAGAAGATGATAAAATGATGAAAGGGAACAGTGGGTGAGTGTAGATTTACCAATTCACTAACACTGCTGATTTTCTTTGGCAGAAACACTGTGCTAACACAGTATTAATGTCAACTAGAATATGAGAAAAATTATTTAAAATATATTTCTTGTAAAGCTGCTATGTAATAGCTATTACTTCCTTAACTTCCTGTTCCTCAGAACATGCTCAGTTGCTTCAAACAGAAGGGGTCAAAGATGGTATAGAAACATCTTTTCTTTTTGCATAGCACAGCACTCACTTGAGAATGTTGCGTTGAGAATATATAAAATGCAGTACGTCTAGTTTGCTAACTTTATAATCTCTCACAAGGTGTGTGAACAGCAGGTATCTGTACTTGCTTGTAAAGCTAATCAATAAGCATCAGGGTAGTAAGAGCAAAAAGTATTAGTATTTGCATTTTACTTTAAAATTATTTTGTAGTTTGTAAACCTATGCAAAGCAAATTGCAGTGGTAAGAAGACTTCTAAGGATTCGTAGGGTTGTACTAATTTTTTACTACTGCAAAAGATCTCATTTTCCAAAGACTTTAGAGCTAGACACAAACACTAGAACCTCAGAAAATCTGAGCTCTGGGTAACATGCATCTAAATATAAATTTCTTTTCTGCTTTCAAACACCCACTGTATCATATTATATGGTGTGTATATATATACATATTTTTTTTCTTTTTAATGAAACATTTTTGGATCATTTTCTCTATAGAGGTGTGGGATACTTAATTATCCAAATCTTTATTTGAGCCCTTGCTCCAGATGACACTTTACTTGAGCAAAAGGATTTTGACTAAATAATCTACCTAAGTTTGAAAATAGAGGTTTGTATTTTCTAAATTCATATATATTAAAGTTTAGTAGTCATTCTGAACTGTAGGTACGCAAATACATGCATACAGATTGAAATCCCATATTTGATAGTTGTTGTAATAAACTAAGATCCCAATCAAATATGATATTTTTTGCACACTAAGACAAACACCATTTTTGTTGTTTGGTTTTGAGATACAATCATGACACCCAACCACAAAATTATATTATTTTTGGAACACTTTTAGGAAAAAAAAAAGTCAGAAAGCCAACAATATTTGTTTTAGTAGCCCAAATGCTTTATAATTTGGCATGTAGAGGGTAAAATGGAGATAAGTCTGTAATTCTTTTTTGCTTAGTCTGTAGATAATTTTCTTCTTGCTTATAATTAGAAATCTATTTTCTTGCAGCTCTCAGAACTTTCTATCAAGTTGGATCCATATTATATGTAATTCTTTTTGTCTTACATCCTAAGGTATAGAATGTAGTATAATGTTTCAGTCGCTCTCTCTTGTAGACTTCTTCATCTGCTTCCCCTTCTCTCCTTCTTATAGGTATAAAATATTTGTTCTTTTGTGTGCAACCTTATGTGTATAATTATTTCCACATTTTAAAGCTGAAAAAGTAATGTGATTATATGATTTTGTCTGTATGAGTGTATGTTTATTCATTGTTTGAGAAGAGCTTCTGTGTCCTTGGTTATATTACTTCTAGCAGCAGCTACAGCAACATCAGTTTTGTAGGACAGACGCACACTAGCTTGTTACTTGTCTTAGTTCTGGTATCCGTTAAGGGTATTTTGGATCATATTGACATTTATTTCAAGTGATCACTCTGATTGTCTTTAACAGGGTCATATATAACTAAGTTACTCAGCCATCTTACTCTTGTTTAAATTGCATTCTCTTGCAAATAAAGGGTGGGGTTTTTTTGTTAAATGCTTTGCCCTTTCTTTTTAATACTGTCTGTGCTGTCTTGTATCATGCTGTATTTGTACACATTTCTGACAAAATTGAACTGTTTTCTATTCTCCTATATTTCTCCATAATTATAGTCTTGTACTAAAGAAATTGGAAATGTACAAATAATGGATGGAAACTAGCTACATCAGCCCCTTGCGCTGAAAGACGTTGTACTGTAAGGGTCTATTATTAAATGGTAACTGGATTCTAAGATTCCAAATAAATGTTAAACATTAAAAAGATGTTATTTAACACAGTGAATAATTACTATTTCTATTTCTTTCTCTATGGACATTTGAGAACAGATAGTATTGCTCATACATTTCACTTTTTTTGGTATTTTCTGTGGGGATTGTTCCATGAAAACAGATGAATAGGCAAGTGGGTGAAGTATAAAGCCATATGATAATGCTCAAGACTTGTTCAACAAACGTGGAAGTGAAAACAGGAGTATCCATTGCTTTTTCTCAGCAAATACCAAGGCTTTAGATAGTACTTTCCTTCAAAAGCTCTACTGTGCTCTAAAAATATCATCAGTCTTTGCAGTACTGCTGTAAAATATCTTTGTGTGTGTATAGTTCCTATTTGGCAAAAAAAACCGCACAATATTTCTACAGAAGTACCAATTATATTTGAATCAATTTAATCTTCCTCATACTTTCCAGTATTCTTCCAAACTGTGACCTCAAAATTTCCTAGGTCTGAATTTCTTTATTTCTGCTCACATTTGGAAGTGCAAAAGAGGTGATCTCAATCTAGTGGGAATGTAGGAGGAGAGCAGGCAGTAAGTACAGCATGTTGGGCTCATCTAAGAGGAAAGTATTGGCACATCAGACCTCCCCAGTAGGTCCATGCTTGTCATTCCTGCACCAGAGCTGAGCTTCTGCCCCTCATGGAATTGCTGGTTACTACAGTTGAACAAACTACACCTTTTCTGAGGTCCCTGCAACACCCTATGCAGCTAACCTTTGCCTTCAGTCACACAGCTTAACTGAAACTTATTCCCTACGTACAAACTAACAAAACACAGTAACTATCGCTACTATCATTATCAAGATGATACCAACCAGAAAAACCCCTAATATGGAAAAAGCTTAGAAAAAGCTTTCATGGCAAGGTTCCAATGGAACTCCTTGCAAAGATAACATAATCAGTGTCATCTATGGAAAGAGTTATATGGTTGGGAAAGGAACACTTGCATGTTGCAGGCCTGGTACAACCTTTCCATCTCACCCTAAGTCCACATTTATAATTTTTTCCGACATCTCCCAGAACTTTTATTTTTTTTACTGATAGAATAGCATGGGGTTATTTTCATGAACTGTCCTAGAAGTCTTCAGCAATTCAAAATACAATATGAAATAAGAATGAAAAGAAAGAATCAGTAGCGGGAACTGAAGTTATATAGATGTCATAGCCATTATCTGTTGCATTTGGTGAACAGCAGATATCGCAATTAACATCTAGAATCCTCTCCAGAAGTTCAGCTTAAGTGCGCTGGAATACATTTAGTTTTGTCAAACTATTGATGAGGTAGGAACTATGTATTATTTATCATCAAAGCTAGGCTGGAACTGCACACTTCTTAATTTCTGCCTAAACTAAACTTAACATTGCATGACTTGTAGCAATACTAGCTATTACAGAATTAGCGCATCCAAAAAAAAAAAGGAAAATTATCTCCATCCCCCTGCAGATCATAATAATGATTTCAGATGTTACTTACAAAATAATAACCTACAATAGAGCAGATGGATATTTGCAGCCAGTCTCTTTAGCTACACAAATTTTTCAAACTTAACTGTGAGCTGCATCCTTGATTACCTGATGAATATATACAATGCATTTAGCCTGAGTTTTTGAGAGCTGAAGTTGTATTTTCCCTTGTCACAGCATTCTGTTTTATGTAATAAAAACTATGCAAAGAGCATGATATCAAGCTTTCAAATCATACCTTGAGTGAAAAGAATACAATGAATGATTTGACAAATTATATTTATTGTTACTTTTCTCTGATTAGTTCTTTTTATCTTTTCACCTCAGATATTATCCATTTTTTTTAAATAACAAAAGCCTTATACTTTATCATTTTCTGATTATAGAAGGCCATACAGTCCATTGCGGCACCCTATTAAATTTATTACGATTTTCAAAGTGACTTTGAAAAGCTAATTTGTTTATGTACCTTGCTCACTGTATATAACAATATGCATAAAAACATAGTTCATCCAACCATTATTTTAAAAAATAATTTATAAATAACAGTCCAGAACCATTTTTAGTTACATTCTAAGTAAGTAAGCAAAAGTCGTTACTAAAATTTCTGGGAAATGAGGGCAAGAATTTAATTCAATATTGGCAAAAATTTAATCTAGGTCATACTAAGCACAACATTTGAACTTCTCTGCTATTAACTGTAAACAAGAAAGAAAAACAAAAAAAAACTTTTATAACACTTTTCAAATGAAAGCTTTGGATCTAGGATCCAAAACATTTATCTAACTACCTTATTATATACAAGCAGAAAGGACTGAGAAATGTCAAATGCAAAAAAAAAAAATGATTTAAGAAAAAAGAAATCTCTTTATGTTTCTTCAGTTAAGGTGTTCCCCTAGCCTTTCTTTGCAACACTTGCATATTACCATTAATCTAGGGAAACACATTAGTCTTTGAGATAGACAGTCTCAGAAGAGTCTCAAGAGAAGATGAGATGCATTTTTGACATATGATTACTTTCCCCTTGAAAATACCAATTGATTGATGTCTCTTTGTCTATCTGTGGGAAATTTTAATGAAATTTTTATTGAATTTCATTTCAAAAAGCTATGACAGTGGTGAAATACCACAAGAGTCTCATCTGATGCTTTGGGATCATTTGGTTTAAAAATTATTTTAGTATTATTTGAATAACTATATTTTACGGATACTTATAAAATAAATAAAACAATAAATAAATAAAAGTTTAAGAGTAAACACAAATAAAATTAATCCTATTGAAATTCTCAAATTAAAAAAAAATATACTAAGCAATATTTTTCTTCTAGGGGGAGAATTTTGACTCAGATTTTGAAAATTTTAACTTCTGAGAAGAAATTTTCTACACAGCTCTCAATTTGTGCATGAACATAGGCTTAAATAAGAAACTCCTCATATTAGGAAAAGTTAAAACTATCCTTGGTAATTACCTTGGACACTTAAAAAGCAGCTGCTTGGCCCTTTCTTGCCTATTTGGCAACATTAATAACTTTGGTGTTATATAAATATTAAGAAAACAAATAGCCTCACTTTCCTTTGGTAGAGTACATATTTGTTTCAGTGAAAAAATAGTAGTGTTTGCTGATTTTATGGTAATTTTGAAAATCTTCCTAACCTGTTTCTTCATTTTCACACTTAATTTACTTAATTTGCCTACTCGTAGTCTGATTTAGGAGTGCAATATTGATAGTATACACACTCATCAACACACAAAGACTATCATATATATTACAAAGATTTTTATTTTTTAATTGTTTATATAGAACACTAAGCAGATGCTCTTGACTGT
>WHYT01017464.1:697330-714606 GCA_009806455.1 Tetrax tetrax | reverse complement strand
AAAAAAAAAAAAAAAAAAAAAAAAAGAAGGTTGTTCAGGTACACCCCTAAGCTTCACAATAATTTTAAGGTATTTGTAGACTTGAAAGAGAATTGTCACCTATTCCTTGAATCAATGAATATTGTCATCTGTAAATGACCACATACAATGTATTTGTACTTTTCCACATTAGTTATGGTACAGAATTTAGCTTATTATTTATTTTGGAATATATGAGCATAAAGTCTCCCATAAAGTCTCCCAATGGACAACCTCCATGAATTTGTCCAATGTCACATGTATCTGCTAGAGCATGCTCTTCAGTGAAATCCTATACATGTTACTGTCACACCAAAGAGGTCTGCAGTTTAAATCACAAACTCAAATACCTGCATACTGAAGGAATGACAGGATTTGTGGTTACAACAGATAACCTGCTAGATTAAGGGCTGAAATCTAAGAGGCATATGCAGTTCATTTTACATGGAACAGTTGAGAAATGATCACCATCAGTGAGAGCAAACACAATAGTGCCTTGCAGCTATGTTAGAAAGATAGCAGTGCTGTTAATAATTAATTCTCTCTGTTGTGTCTGGCATCCTGCCTATGATAGCAAAAAAAAATCCAATAGGATATTGCTATATCTCCCAGCTTGTACAAATCCACCAGGGGTGCACTACGGTTGATATGTTGTTGCCCAACAGTACAAAATTAAATCAAGAAGTGCTGTCAGAAACACCCTCCCTCATCTCATAGAAAGCAATCAAATGTGGGAGATGGGAGAGTGTTGAAAGCCCTAGACTGAAGTTGGAAAAATCTATCTATTGCAGCAAGCCTGCTAGCGGTTGTTAAATCATTCCAGATAGCAACATAGCTGTGCCTTGCCCTTGAACTTTCATCCTTTTCTGTTTTGGTTTTGTTTGTTTGCTCTTAATTTAAAGCAAATTTATCCTAAGCCCTTTTCAAATGGAGCGTCAGGCTATAAGACAGTCCTGTTAAAACAATCATATATCCAAAAGCAGATAATTTTTATCTGTTTACATAGCTCGCATCCTTTGATCTATTTCTATAAAAGTTTTCATGAAGTGCCATTGCAATGGGAATACTGTATCATGTACATGACATGGCCCCACTCTCCTTGAAGTTAAGTTCTTCATGATCTTTAGTGTGTTTAGACCTACAAATCTATTCTAGGTAAATGCTGTTATCCAGATTTTCAGAAGCACATTAGAGAAGAAATCACAGAAATAATCGATGACAGAAAAAAAACTTCATAGAATCATAGAACCACAGAATGGTTTGGATCAGAAAGGACCTTTAAAGATCAGCTAGTCCAACCCCCCTGCCATGAGCAGGAACATCTTTCACTAGATGAGGTTGCTTAAAGCCCTGTGCAACCTGACCTTGAACACTTCTATTGATGGGGTATCCACAACTTCTCTGGGCAACTTGCTCTAATGTCTCACCATACTTATCCCCAAAAATGTCTTCCTTATGTCAAATGTAAATCTAACCTATTTCCATTTAAAATTGTTGTCCCTTGCCCTGTCACTACAGGTCTTGGTAAAAAGTCTCTCACCAGGGGAGGGAATTTTTTAAAATCTTAGGTCCATAGAATATGTGCCAAAGACCATGGAGTATTTTTTCTTTTAGTGTACACACCCTTCAAGTTTATACACATTTCAAGTTTAGTTCAAATATTTACTCTACTAGAGGACCCATACTCATGTTTTGGTCTCGGGTAGGTTGGATGTTTTAGGCTACTGCCTAAAATTTTGTCCTGAACTGAAAAACATCAGAAATAGCTGGTATCAGAAATGTCGACTATGAATCTCTCCTTCTACTAATCTCTAATCCTTCATAGCTCAAATTTAAGGAATTAGTTCCGGGTTTTAACGTTACCCCAAAATCATTGGTCACCCATGTTGATTGTTTCACACATTGGTGAATACATTTGTTTTTACTTTGTCTTTACATTATGCTACTATTTGGTTGTAGAATTCTTCTTTTTTCTTAAAGTGCACTTTCATAAAACACAACTTTAATTATTAGGTGCTAATCTATTTTCCTATGCCTATGATCAATAGCTAATGATTTCTGCTTTCTTCCTAGGAAATAAATTTCTGCTTTCCATTGCTTACACTCCATTGCTTTCACTAGTTTCCTGAAGTTTCTAGTTGATATTACTTGTACATTTTCATATTGAAGCCTTATACTGATAGAATGAGACTGATTAGTCAAACTTTTAAAACAATCACTACATAAAACTTTACACAAATAAGTGATAGATGACTCTATGAGATATTTTTGCCTTATTAAATCTCTGTTATCATAGTAGTTCCAAATTAAAAATTAAAAAGAATAATCCTGTACAGATCAATTCCAGGTCGGAGGTTTTTCATATCTCTATCTTCGAACAGGCACTTTGTGCATTGTATTTAAACTTGTAACAATATCCTTGTACCAGTCACTGTATGTTTGTTTTCACTATAGCGCTTGGAAATTCTTTAAAATTATGTACAATTAAAAAATAGTTAAAAATAATTTAAGGAAGAAATAGTCCGTACTATTCTGGCATGCTCTATGAGCAGCAGGTGAAATAAGACTTATTCTATACTGAACTATTACAGTACAAACATCTAATATATAAAAAGATGGATTTTTTTGCTATAACTATTATGAAAGTCAGTTATTTAGGATGCTTTTCTTGCTGTTTATGGAGAAGATATTTGCAACTCGCTTCATGATAATTTTCCTAACACAACTTTTTTCTGCAGATACTTTCTCCTTCAAGAAAATCGCTCACTTGTCAGATTTAATCTCACAATCTCATTGTACTACATGGACTGGAATGTACATTGAACACTCAAAAGGTTGCCAGATACAGCACAGAGAGCGAACGAAAATGTTGTGCCTGTTCAGGTAGGTGCAAGTTGATACTGCAGCATGGCATGCTCCAGTTGTCTTTAGCAGTTATTGTTAAATGAAGGAAATCAAACCACTCAACTGTGGCTTTACTCTAAGTTGAATGAGCATAAGAACAGTGTATAAACTGCATATAGCAATTTTTGACTCTGGGTACAGAAATCTAAATGTTTAACGTACATTTTTGGTTTAAGAATAGATATTTAAAGTTGATGTTTTCCTTCAATTCCGCTGAAAATTCAAGGTTCTTAGTAGCCCTCATTACTATTCAGAATCTTGCAGGATTATCCTCTAATTTATAAAATGAAAGGCCCAATAAACAACACTTTCGTTGATACTAAAGAGAAAGTAATTTGAATACGGAACTCAGGCATGCGGTCAGTGGAGTTTTGTCTCTTGGAATTAAGGGACATCTCCTTCTGTTTCTTGTGGAAATAAATTCAAATCTCATCAGTTATTTCTCTGGTATTTCTAGAAGACTAAAGAGATGACAGTTCCCAAAGTATCAGTGCTGCTTTATCTGGTTAACTTTTCAGGTTTAGCTTTCTGTTTAATAAGGATAGTATCATGCATGTACTCTAGCTTTTAAAAGAATCAGTAAATTATTCAAAGTGGAGCACTTTGGCATATGAAAGTATTTAGTGGTGTGTTTGTGTATGACAGTAAAGATTATTCAATTGTCTTTGAAGAATTTGCCCTAGTTTTGGTTTATCAAGCCTTTTAATCTCTGCTACATAAACCATTTCTATTTTGAAATAATAATCTTATTGGATTGATATATTTAAAAGCAATTCTAGGATGTCTGTAATGATACACTTAGCTGACATTAGTTTTCAAATATATGTTCTCTGAATATTTTTATTTTTTAAACACAACTTTTTATTTATTAAAAACTTGTGTCTCTTGTTTGACTATTTTTGAAAATTTCTTCACAGTACATCTTCTTAACTATATCAAATCCATAAACTCCTCTGAAAACCTGACACTTACCTTTTATTTTAAAAACACATGATATTCATATTTCAAAAGAAATTTTATATCATTGTTTGTTGGCAACTTTTTTTTTTTAATGAGAATATAATTATATATGATAATGTCATTATAACGTACTTGTTTTCCTGAAATTCAGCTTCAGTGAAAACATGTGATATTTTAAGACAGAATATCTGAAATAATTTAAATTGGTCAGTATTTTTCAACCTGCATGGTGCTGTCACATATGCAAGCAACTACTCTGAAAAAGTATTGCTGAATTCTGCAGTGCACTGTTATTTTTTCTTACTAGTATCTTGCTTTAGAAAGTTTCTCCTTCTGAAACAATTCTGCATGCAATGCAGAATGAGGAAATCAAGTGCTTTCTTCCATGTCTAGTTCATTACTAAGCAGAGGCTTTTTTTTTTTTTTTCAGTTTTTCAATTTCCTCTTTCTATCACTGTGTACACTATCTTTTTGTTTGTTTAATTAATTTTACTGTTGTTTTTTTTCCCTGTCATCCTACATCTGATTCACAGTTGTTTTGGGAAGAACAACACTGCTCATTTACAACTACTAGTGTAAGAGAACTTTTATGTAAGAGTTGGAATCTCTGTCTCTAATCCTTTTCCTTTTTTAGAAAAAGAAAATGCTGATCTAGGTAATCATTAGACTGAAAACTACCTCTGGCACCTAGTTCTGCAGCAGAAAGTTACAGAGGCTTAAGATTCTCTCTCAACATGCTTTTTCATTTTATGTTGAATTGTTGGCAATATCAGAATTTATCAAGAAGAGCCTGACAGGTTGTCAGAGTGGGAAGCTCTCTCTCCATCCACTCTTTTTCCACAGGACTCAATACCTGGACATGCCAGCCTGAAAACTGCTCTCTGACAAGCCAAAGGTCTATAAAACTTGACACTGTAATTCAGCTTGGGAAGTTCTTAATGACCGCTGCTGTTGCAAAAAGCATCACTTGCCTTTTCCAGACATCCCTCTAATGACCCACACACTATGGTGGTATCACAGAGATCTGGTGAAGTCTTTGAGGAGATGAAACACCTTTGACAGTGGCATCATTCTTGGTCTACACTGGCTCTGTTATTGATGTTACATTATGGTAAGAACTAAATATTTTTATGTCTTCTCAAATTCACAACCTTTAAGTTTCTCTTTGTGGATCCCCAATGTGATCTATTGACACAAACGACAGGTATCAAGGGCTGGAACTAAATTAGCGCCTACAGTTATGTTTAGGGATTCAGGCAGTCACAATATCCTGGAGAATTTCTTCTCTAGAACTCCTCAGATACCTTTAGGCTGTCCTTGCATGCAATGACAAGAAAATTGTAAGAATACATTAACTTTACTTTCAGTGGACAATGAGATGGTGTTCAGTTTCCTCCAAGTCTTTCCCTGCATCCTAATGCCAGCACCCCTGAAACAAATGCAACCTTTTCCCCTTGTAAACCTTTGTAAACCCTTGCAGCCCTCGTAAAGTAAAGGATTACATGGCTACCGAGTTTCTTAATTAAGTCGGTTTATATCCAGACAGAATGCAAGGGGTAAACGTCAGAACAGTGGCTACCTGTTTGAGGAAACATACCAACTAGCATATTTACAAAAGTTCAGGTACAGGCAGTGATATCCAATCTTACTTTTAGGTGTACAGGTGCTCAGATATTTAGGAAAGTGCCAACACAAAGGAGATGGCCAAATTTCAGACATGTAACCTGAAGTCCCCAGTATTAATTCCATTCCTAGGAAATCTGGCTTTGCTTCCCTTGGTAATTTCACTAAGAATTTATTTGCCTAATATCCAAGACTTTGTTGCCATAGCCAGTGTATAAAAACTGGACTTATTTTGTCTTTTGTGGATTTAGTTTGCAGGCACAAGTTCAAGTTTCTAGCTGCTGGAATCCTTAGGAAACCTTCTGTTGCACACAAGATTTTCATCTGTATAATGTAACATTGGCAGCTAATAGCTACTGCCACTTCACTTTTCGTTTGCTGGTGAACTAGTTCTCTCCCATTTGAGTTGTTGTTGTTGTTGTTAAGCGACAACCTAATTACTGACAGGTGAACAAGTTTGACAGTCTCTTCTAAAAAACTGAATGAATGACAGAGTAGGCAGGAAGAAGCTAAAAATTATCTAAGCAAACTAAGAATAATACAGACAGCCGGTTAGAAGTGTATTTTGAAGAGGCTCTTGAACAGAATTCACAGAGCTAACAACTTGCCCAGGTTGTGATGCCTAAATTGTATCTAAAATTTTGGCCATGTATGGAGCAATCTTCTGAAAAGGTCCCTCTCTATTCAAGGAAGCAACCTGGAGAGCAAGTGTCTTCAGTACCTGCAGAGGAAACGGCAAAGCTATCTAGAGAAGTTTTGTTATCAAAGTTAGCTCTATGACTGTGCACATCACATATACAGAACTTTTTAAAAAGTGAGTTAGAACCTTTACTTTGTCTTTGTAATGCCCAAGCGATTTGCATATGTTCAGGCTTCTTTAAAAATACCAGGCAAACTATTTACTTCTAGTTAACTGGATAGAATTTACACAACCTTAGAACTAAATGCCAGTGCACTCATTTACTTTCAGAAGAAAAAAAAGTCAAGGAAAAAAAAAAGAACATTATATCACAGTAATAGTAAAGGTTATAGAAAGCCTGAAATAAGAGAGAAAATATCTACTGCTTAATGCACATCTTGCGTCTTACATATTTAGATAAGGACCATTTTGACTGCTATTGAATCAATCTGTCTTGTTTAACTCACTGTGCCATTTTTCACTTGCGCTGCAGCACACTTTTTTTGTTCCTCACATATATTTTCTTATTACAGTACTTCCTACATTGGTTTTAAGCCGTAATAATGGACTTTTTGCTGTGGTCTAACACGAAAAGCCAAAGTTATCAAAAGACTGTAAAGCACATGGCCAATAAAACTATCAGTTCCTTGGTGTACAGAGTACGTCAAAGGTAACACAGGCAAAAGTTGCCTTCTGTTTGCTAGTAGAATGTACTTTCGCCCCTTTCTTGCACAGAGACACTTTATTACAGCTATTAAGAAACATTGCATGAGATCCTGAAGTTGTAAAGAAGATTAAATGAGATGGTGCTGCACAAGCCACATGTACTTGTAGAGACATTCCAAGTCCTAAATATCAATCTTCTGAATTGCAAAGGTCGTTTATATGTGTGTATGGTTCAAATAAGAGATATTGGCAACACAAAAATACTGGTAATTCAGTAGTATGTACCCAGTTCATGCGAGACAATGAAATAATTTTATGCCCTTGCTTTTACTTTAGATAATAAAATTCTCATCAGAGGCTAGACAAACATTGTTGACTGCCTGCTCTGATTCAGGGACAGTCATAGATAGGGTGCTCTCTGACAAAGCATCTCCAAGGACTGGGAAGAACATTTGAGGTTGAGACCAATATCCAAATAAATCACTATCATTTGGCTTCTGTTTCCACTGAATTAGAAAGGTTTGCAGTGCTTGGTATGGAAATAATTTCAGAAGTTTGCTGGGTTTGATTCCAGATAATAGTGATGAATGCTTTTCGTCTAAGGGGTTTCCTTGGTTCTTGATCTGCAACACCTGAGGCAGAAAAATTGCATAGTACTCTTATGTTTCCTCCTCCAAAAGTGATTGCAAAGTGTTTTGAATACAGTATTGCTTTTCTTAAAAGACTATCAATAAGTATTTTACAACAAAAGCGCTGCTGTGCTTCTGATTCTTGGTTTGTGTGTTATAGACATGCATCTTTTCAAGCAACTGCTTATCACTACCCTGTGAGAGAGGGACAGGCACTGTATGGGGTGAAATTCTGTTTCCACAAAGTAAGCAGAAGCTTTTATCACTCCCTAAAGTTGATCATAGCTTCACCTATGTGTCTTGTACCTTGGTTAGATAAATTCTGCATTTTTGTTGAAGAAACTAACATACACAAACACATAGGTGTTTCATTCACCCCTGAATCTCCTTTCCAGATTAAAACCACAATTTCTCCTTGTTTTGTATGACACAGTTTAAATCAGAAAGTACTCAAGGAAGGGATCACTTATATGTCATGTTGAGAAGATCTGTGCTAAGCTGTGCCATTTCCAAAACCTCTTGATTTTCTAGGACATTGTAGAACTAAGTATAAACTGCCCCAGAATAATTATGCAAGGACAAGAATAATACATTGTGCATAGTAGTAGTCCCGCTGTGATGAATTTTGAAAAGCAGTGCAGGGTAGAAGTCTGGTCCAGTGCAGACTCAAGACACATTCTGATGTTTCTGTGTATGTTCACTTCCCAGAAATCTTCTTCTGTAGTTTTTCTGTGATCAAACAGTTGCAAGTTACCTTAATCTATACAGTCCTTTAAGTCATCTGGGTCTTATCTTTCTTGTACATTTTCCATTACGAGAATCAATGCATTCCTTTTGGTATTTTTGATTTCGTGAAAGAATTTATTCTCGACATGTCCAAGTTATTGTATTATTTATAGCAATTTTCCTCTCCCGTTGCTTTTCTTAAATCTTAGTTCCCTTCGGAGCCTATTTAATATCTTTTTTCTGGCAATGTACATTAGGTACTTTTTGTATACAGCAATTTTACTTTTATTTCAAATAAAAATAGCTATTTATTTCTTCAGTACATTTAGCCATATAATATTATGGCAAAAAAAAAAAATGAACTTAGATAACTGGAAATCCACCAGTGCAATATTAGAACTAAACAAATAATTTCTGGTTTGCAGCAAATACTTTGACACATTGTGTTCTACTTTGAACCCTTTAGTTGTCTATATGTATACATCAATATTTTATTTAATTTAGTTGAATTTCTGGTGTGCAATGCAAGGCTGTACGAATGTCTTTGGAGCACTTTCTGCTATCTGACTGACTGAATGCCTCTCATATTTTGAGGATGAAGTTTAACACTTATTAAATTTTAAATTATCTGTTCTTATTCTGTAGTGTGTACTTACAGTGCCTATGCTTTGTATGATTCCTGAATCTTTCAAATTTAGATGAGGAATTTATCTTGTTGCTTCATAACCCCCTGTGAATGCTATGTTCCACCAAAATTCTCATACACTCCTCACTCTAAATATAACCTTAATTCTAGGGCTGCTTGAAAACAAGGTGAATGGGATTTTTTTTTTTTTTGATGTCTTAATCACATATGATAAATTCCTCTGCAGCTTCTGTGAGAATATAACTTCCATTGTGCAATTGTATGTATGTGCCGCTACACAGATGATACAAATGTATTGGACATCTGTTTCATGAACAATATCTTGTGCTTGACAGAACGCAATATTATGGATGTATCCCTTCAAATAGCTTCAAAGTGAAAATAAAATTCAGTAAGGAATGAAGACTGTCTTTAGTTCCTTAATTTTCTGCCTATATGCCCTTGTGGATTATTCTTGAGCTGTGAACTTGGATAAATATGCCTGGTAAGAAAATAATTATTTTCAATGAAGAACTCCCAAGTGATGTCTTCAAGTTCTGTATGCAATTAGATTTGCTGGTGGTTCTGTCAGTCAGGGATTGGCACTGTACACCTACTTTTGATTTACTCATGATATGCGAATCTGATTTGCAAAGTTCATTCAACGCCAAGTCTTATTTAGCAAGTTTGCAGGGAAATGAGGGAGATATTTTGGTTATTTTAGGGACTGAGGTTTAGTCTTGACAAATAGGTAATTCCATTTGCTCTTCATTCAGTTTGTTTCTGTCTAAGTTGATTGCTTGACTGTAATAAGTACTCTAAACTCTTAAGTACATATTTTGTGGAGCATATCACATCATTACTATTTTAAAAAATAATTTTCCACACATGAATGGTCACTTACAAGGAGCTGAAGTAAGCTACCAAAGCCCGGATAAACACTTCTGTTGTTCACCTTACTGTCCCTGAGAGAAGCCTCCCTAGTCGTAATATCCACTAGCTAAGAACAGTGTACCTGAGTATTCTTCTGTCCACCTGTAGGTGGACAGAAGATTAAAAGGTAGTTAAAATGGATTAATCTTTGTTTGCTTTCTCTGCGTATATGATAGACAGGTATCTTCATTCATCTTCAAAGAAAGCAGTACTTATATATAGAAGTAGATCATAAAGAATACATTTAAATATAAATACACACATTTTTCAGATCTGCTGTGGAAATTTTCCATTAAATGAGACATTGTTACATGTAGTTTAACTTATATTCAAATTTGAAAGCAAAATTGGTGACTGCTTGCACTATAAAGAAGATAGGATATGGTGTAGCTTAACAAGGGAAAGCAATGTGAAAAAGAAATTTGAAGAAAATATATCTCTTCCTATCTTTTCTTTCAAATTAGAGCTCTTTTGCTTTGTCAAGTTTCTTGATTAATGAACTAGTTATACCATTAAGAAGGAAATCATAACCTCTTTTAAGGAAGTTAGGGGGATATTTCTAAACATTTTCTTGCAGAAAAATATGGTGGATTTTTTGGACCCAGTGAGCTTTACTTCTCTTACAGTTTTCTGTTTTATCTAGAACATCTCTACAAGTAGTATGCTGCTTCATTTTCTTTCTTCAGTCTCAAAAAGCAGCTCTTACATTACAAAAATATATGCCAGTTTGTATCAGATGAATCTCTCATCTTGAAATTGTAACAATTTTTGAACTAAATGATAAAAAGTTATGGTAATTAGGGGAAAAATCATGTTATGAAACATCCCTTTAATATACAAATAGAGTTACCAAATAACTGCAGCACAATATTCACAAACCTACAGAATTTAAAACAGAAAGCTTCTCTTCATTCCACAGTGAAACGGAATAAGGAATATGTTTTTATCTATTTGTGGACATTCCACAAAGAGGAAAATGAGATTGAATTCATGGAATAAGTTATTCACTGCTAATTATACACTGCTTTAGCATCAATGGAAAAATCAACCACAAATGTACTGCAATAACTTAGCAACGTGAATAGGAAGTGTAGCTGTTCCTTGATGCACGTGAATACAAGATGCTAAATTGTATGAAAATGGCCCCAGGATATTGTTTCAGATTCTGTATTGGTTTCTGTATGAATAACACTGCTGCAGTGGCAATCAAAAGAAAACAAACAACTCAGAATTTTTCTACTGGTAAAAATATATCGGGTAAAATAAAATATTCTCATGGATCGGGAGTTCAGGTTAAATTACAAACGTTCACTTGGCCACTTGCTTTCTTTTTTAGCCTATTATCCTGGATATTTTTTTTGCTTGGCAAAAAAAAAAAAAAAAAAAGGTTTATTCTTCACATCTCACTTCTCTTTTTGCTTTGATCCTTCAAGAGGACCTAATCCCATGTATGTAATATCCTAATCCCCTGCTATGGAAATTAATGTGGTGTCACACACATTCAGTATTATGTAGTTCCAGTGCCAGAAGGGACAGTGAGCCTTGAAAAGAGCAAGATACTCTTAAAAAATATAAAAATACACCCAAGCAGACAAATAAGTCATCTTTTGAATAAATATGTAACATGTGGCCAAAATTGCATAGTATTACTGAAAACATAATTTACTCTGCTGGATCTGAAAGGTCCCACTTCTTTCTCCTTTCTTGGACTAATTGGGAAGGCATATATTTTTATTTCAGATATGAAGGCACTAAAAAGACATAATCTTCTCAGTGAAAAACGATCAAGTGATGGATTTTTTTCCTGAAATAGTCACATGAATCTTCGGAAGGTTTTTGGAAACAAATCCTTCTAACATTTTCAATAGTTCCTTCCACAGGGAAAACACACAAGTGTTCCTTTGCAAGCAAGCAAAGGAAATGCCTCTTATCTTTTGAGAGGATGGGGTGAAGTTCTCAGACAAACCCCATAGTTTGTATATTCCTCATTTCCTTAGCTTGTGCAAATGTGAAGGGGAAGCCAGCTCTGTCTTGTTAAATGTCTGGACTGTTTGCTGGCTCATGGGCTCAAGATCATAAATGTATTGCTGGAGGCCTACTGAGGTAGGTTTTCTGAGGCTGGTAGTAGTCCCAGTATCCCTCTGGAAAAGGAATCTCCACTGCACATGTTTGCATCTAGGTGTTCCATACATCCTTATGAAACCCCCTCTTTTTTCTCTATGCTTTTGTTTTCCTTGTGAATAAAATATTCTTTCTTTTTCCACCGAGCCCCCTATCTTAAATGCTGCTACCGAGAGGAAGAAAAACCAAAACCAGAACAAATGCCAAACAAAATAACCTTTTAATGTGCATTTGATTTGAGGAAAAAAAATGTCCATAATTGTTTTGCTGATATTGTAAATCTGTAAACAGACTGAAAGTAACTTTAAGAATCATTTTAATAGTGATGCTGAGGGGAACTGAACTGTAAAATCATTGTCTGTAAGTTCATTTAAGAACTTGTCCCTTCATTCCACATCTCTCTTTCCCAAAAGCACTTAGAAATGTGTTTTTAATTATCTTGAACATCTGATTAATTTCTACATTATGAACTGCAGTCCTGGTGGGAAGATACCTGTCAAGGCATGGCAAGAACAAAATATATCTCTTCTGAGAAGTACAGAATATGGTTAGTCCAGTTTTCAACTCTTGTATTACCATTCTATAGGCTTATTTTTTTTAAAGCATTAATCTCAAAACATTGCTGGCAAACAGTTTATTTGGTAGTTCATTATACTGCCCAGCAGGCAGTGAAATCAGCAAGAGCATGGGCTCGTTGGGCTGCTCCATATGTTTATTTGCTAGCATGTACAGAAAACAGCATCACACGCAGATCCTGAAAATGCTGAATCGAGCAAATACACACAGAGAGGCTGGAAGAGAGGGAGTGGAGGATGGGGATAGAGGACTGAAATATGGATGGGAAATTTCTCTCCTGACTGAAGAGGCCTCAGGGCCCTGAGCGCACCCATAGACGGCACTGGATCAATCCCACCTGAGACTCTCCCCAGGTACCCTCTCTCTCCTTGTGGTACGGGGATGCCATTCAAGCCCTGGCTGGGGTTTGGCCCCTAGTCTGTTCCACAGCTCCGGTCTCAGCTCCAAACCCCGCAGACACCTGAGGCAGCAGCATGCAGAGGTGGGTTGGCCCTGGAGCCTTCTCTAACACCCCAGCACTTAGAGCAGCCTCTGCTCCCCACCTTTCCAACTGCTCAATGGGATCAGGTGAAGATATAGGATTTTTTGGATGACAAGATGACTGATGCCCTTCCTATGACTCCACATTATATTTTTGTTCCACCTGTCATCAGTTTTATCAGTACATGAGAGAGAAGAAGATGGTTGGTGACAACATCACCGACAAAGAGGAGGAGGCACATGGGAAGATTTGTAATACAATGTATACTGTGACTATTTTGGTTTTATTTCATTTGTAGAGGGCATCTTCAGGGGTGTCCCCTGTTAAATCAGGGACTTAATGCTTGATAGTATATAAACACAGAAGAGAACAGCTGAGCTAAAGAGTTTGTAGTCTCAGAATCCACCTGAAAAGCCTCCAGGCAGATCTTCTGTCAGACAGGATGATCAATTAGAGTATGTTTCAGCCCCACCAGATAGCCCATGATTGCACTGCTCTTATTTTTTCCTTACTGAATACCATAGACCATTGCAGCAGTACATGGAGTAACATGATAGAACTCTGTAGATTTAGTTCTTCCCAGCTTCTTCAAATAAAGAAAACCTTTTTCAGTGAAGTGTGTTGTTGTGGTAGGACTTTTTAATATGTGTGTTAGAGAAGAAACCAGGTATACCTTGTGCTTAGAACGGATTGGTAGCGCCTACCAGTAGATCCATGATGGTCCTAGTTCCTGTGAGGTTACATTACTGATCTTAGACTATGCCTAGAAAATTTCTGTCTTCTAAATGCATGGACTTCCTGTGCAAGTGGCAAAAAAGGAAGAAAACAGATTTTTAGAGAACTATAAAAAGCTATGGAAAAATATCTATTTAAAGTACCAATCCCCAGAAAAGCACAACATCAGCAAACAATGCAAAAGAATCTAAAGAAACAATTAGCTAATAATAAAAACACTGGGATTATCTGTCCCCGGGATTTATTCCTCAAAGTCTTTCAATGGAGAGGACATATTTGTGAGAAAATATCATCTGAAAAGTTTCCTTTACTAGAGAACATTACTTAGATAGTTACTGTTGTATACTTAGTGATTTCCAGTGCTTTGGTACGCTAGCGGTGTTGTTCTACAATATTCTCCTAACTGGTAAACCTTCTGTAAAAGTAAAAAAAAATTCTGAAGTTCATTGCCCGTTATATCTACCCTAATGCCTCTGTTTGTTGTTAGAGTAAAATTTATCTGTGTATACAGAAATTCGGGAATCTTAAAAAAATGTAGGACATTAGCAAATAGTGAAGGCAATTTGTAAGACCTTGATATTGTAAAGCCTTTAAACTGGCATAGTTCTTCTTGGTATAAGTCAAGGAATACATGAAGACATAGATTAGTCATGCCTGTGATAAGTTTTATTTTCCCTGAAATCCTTAAAGAAAATCTTTAATAATTTCCATGACACTTTCTCAGTACCAGATGTAGGTTTTGAAATGTTTTCTTAATCTGTAAGAGATATTACAGTCAACTATACTATTTTATTACTTAAGTAATTCCATTGGCTTCTAATTATTTTTTAAAGCAGACTAATACTTAGGTTAAAAATGAGAGGTCTCTATTGCACCTCCCCATCTGGTAGCTGCCAGTCCAGCCTTTGGATATACCCCATTAAAATAAGCCCCGTTACCTAAATTCCCCAATAAAACTTTTTAAAGAGTCTGTCTTTGTGAATCAGATGCCACCAACAAGAACCAAAAGATGGAACACTGAAAATATATCCTACCTTTTTGGACAATTCCGCATTCATCTAAATTGCAGAGGACGACAGGCTGATTCTCATACAGGGCAGGACAAATGAAATAAAATACATTATTTCGCAAAATAACTTGAGTAAAATAAATAATTCAAAGTTAGTAGATTATTGCAGAATCGCTCCAATGAAACTCCTGGCAATAACAGACTTCAGTGAAGTCAGTTCTGGTACTTACCTTAATTCATGGAGGTCAGGAAGGCAAGTCTATCTGCTTGGCTAGTACATCATTCTTGCACAAGAAGAGTCTTTGAAGAAATGTGTTCTGAGCACAAAGGTTTAACACTATTAGGTTCTTTCAAATACAGCCTAGTGTCAGTTTGACTATTTGAATCTTCTTGTGTGTGTAATTCTTCTGTTTCACAATGTATGAAAGTATGTAAGACTAAATTAGATTAGAAGAAACAGTCTGTAGCTTTCATGCTATCCTATACTGCTGGTTTGCCTGCCCAGCCAAGAATGCAGTAAAAGTTTCTATCATATTTGCTGCAAACCAAAAAGTATAAGGTTTATACTCACAATTTACTTTCCAACAAGGCTGCACAAGAAGTTAATTCCTTGGGAAGCAATGCCATTACATATCAGCTCTAGCCTTTCTCAGTGTGGGATTCAGAGTATCTTCTAATAATAGTACAGTGCACTACAACATAATATCAAAATTATGCATTCCAGTCCCTAATTTCTCTATTCCAAGATAAGGAGAAGCAAGACTGATACAAGATACTGCTTTAGCAATGTACTCATCTCAGCGGCAGGAAAGATGCTCAGAGTTTCAACTTCATAAGCAGTGTTAAAAAATTAAGCTGAATTGCAGTAAAGAGATGGAGTTGTTTCAGTCAGTCAGAACATCCCAAGTAGTTTTTATTTGGATTCATAGGTACCATTCTGTTGGCCAGTTAGATAATTCCTTATGTTCTTTTTCCAGATAGTTCTTTGTTTCAATTTGTGCAATTGATGATTGTTAGTAAATCAGAATGCAAATACTCCCATGATAGAATAAGGACAGAGATGTCAAAATGACAAAGATCTCTGAGTCTTTTGTGAATATTTGGCTCTGTTTATCTCTCATTACAAATAAAACAAAATTAAACAATCTATGTAAAATACAATTATGTCACGGGCCAGGGATAATTTTTCTCTTTTGTAATATTTTAAGTTAATAATGCATAAAAATGTCAGTAATAATACAGAGTGTTTTATTCGCATTCAACACTCTTAGACTAATAAAAAATATTGTATATGTTTTTAAAGATATTTCATCTGCTTTAACATGGATGTTGAATTTAAGAGCCTTAAAAGGAGCCTGCTTCAAAGGGCAGACAATTACTGCTTCTGAGAATTGGTCCTCTTCTGCATGTCCCAGATTTACTAGTCATATTAACAAAATCTTGACCCTGGGTCTCTGAGCATTTTCAGAATGAGCATTCCTGATTCCATTGTCTATGTTTATTAATACTAGCTATGATTATTAGCCCCGTAAAAGGTAAGCATTTTCAGATTATTATTTTAATAGTAGTAATTTGGGGTGAGACCTTAGCTAAACTGTCCAGCTGAAATCAAGGTTATGATCCTTTCACAGCTGAGGTTAATACTGTAAATACCAGCTATGCCCCTTGCTGAAGGACTGCTTCAGTAATTCACTGGAGTGAAATGACCTCAGTCTCTGGAAATGAAGGTCCTCTAAAGGTTCTGGCAAGAAACTATATAAAGCAGTAATCAGAAGTCAAGATAATGCTATATTCAGTCTTATTTAATTTTGAGCACATAAATATTCCTTCTTTCCTAAAAATTCAGATTGAAGGGAGAAAGTAATTCAGTAATTTACACCTCTGACATTAAGCTGAAATGCAGCACTGCAGACACCTGCTTCAGAATTGTCATTGTTTCCATGGTGCCACTTTCCATCACCTATTTTTAATAGTTTACACAACAAGATCAAGGGTGTCCCAGCTGTTACTGCCACTGTTGCTAAGCAACCTTTAAATCAGAGTTCAAGAAGACAAAGAATCATGCTTGAAAAATTTCTCAAGTGTCTGCTTTTCCCCTTCTTCTTCTGTCTACACTATTTTTCAGATGCCATGTTTTCTGCTCCTTTTTTCACCCTTTTCAAATTCTGTGTGAATCAACTGTAGTTGTAGTCTCCAAAAGGAATGAGACACCTTGTAGCTACAACAGCCACTTTGCTTTATGTCAAAGAGGAAGCTTTGGCATTAATTAAAGGACTTAAAACATTTTTTTTTTCAATTAAATCCAAATATTTTTAGAGCTCTGTAACCTGCTGCTAGTGTTGTGTAACATCTGTGCTGACTGCATCATGGACTGACACACCGATCAATGGAGAGAAATTCAGAGCTTGCAGGGAATTTCAATGCCCCCCCTGTGCCTTCTGGAATCTTAATGCTGTCACCTGCAAAAGGCTCAGAGGTCGAAAACACACAGAGAGAAGAAGGGAGAGTTAGCAAAGATGAATCTGGAGAAGTGTGGGACTGGATCTCTGTTCTGGAATACCAGTATTTTTCAAACTTTGTGGCTCAACCGC
>WHYT01017464.1:643163-697310 GCA_009806455.1 Tetrax tetrax | reverse complement strand
TTTAGTTAGATACATTAGCTGTGCTAGTGTTGAAAATAAAGCAGTGCTGTGGAATGTAGAGATCAATGAAAATGTTAAAGTTAAGAGATTCTGTATTTCATTTAAAATCTTTGCTTGGCTCAATAGCTTTTGCTTTATTTAACCCATCCAAACTTTTATGTCTCCAGGTGATTTTTTTCTGTTGTCTCTTAGATCCTCCTTTTCCCCTGCTTTCTTTCAATTCTAACTGCTTCATCCCATATCATACCTGCTTGAACACTTTCCCTCCTTTGCATTTCTCACTGCAAGCCGGGAGTGTTTATTTTTTCTTACTCTCTTCTGTTGCAAATTTATTCTGCAGGATTTGGGGTTTTTTTTAATTCCGAAACACTCCCTTAATAAATTCTCTTTCAAGTTCTACAGATGAGAACACTTTCTGCTGCTGCTCATCACCTGTTCACACTCCCAAAGCCACAACTGTTCCTGCAAATAATGCCTTCTCTGAGTTTTTAACCTTCATACTAGTCTACAGTTTGCGAATCAGATAAACAGTTCACTCATCTCACACTGAGCATTTCAAAGTCAATGTCCATAAAAGGTCGTTGGCCATTGAGACAGAATTGTGGACAGCTCCACCGCCTTCCCTGCCACACTGCTGCCTCATTAACTACCCTCAACTCGAGAAACTGCCTGGAAGGTATAATAGTTTGTTCTCCATGTCCACTCAACCCTCGGCCTTACTGTTTAACCTCTTTATAGAAACTTCTCAGCAACAGTGCCAGTTGTGATGGCAGTTCTTTATTTATTTATTTGTTTCATTGCTTACTTACTATCAGGAAACATTTATCCCCTGGGAAGAGGACTGAGATCACCAGATTCATTTAAGGGAGGCTACTGAACTGCTGGGTGATGCAGCATTTGTTGTCTATCTGCCTGGTCTGACTCTGAAGCTGCCACAGGGAAATAAATTACTCAGTCTGTGAAACCATTTGACTCTTATTTTAATTTCATCTATGTTAGTGTAATTTAGAAGAAACCTCATCACAGTTACAGAATGACCAATGATGTAAAATTGCCGTAACTTGGAGAGTCGACATTTAGATCTTTTATCCAAAAAGCAACGCCACTGCCAGAGTTAAATGTGCTCTCTAAAGTCAGTCCCACTATTCTGAGTAAATGAATAGATTGTGCCTTGAAATTTATTTCATTGATTTCTATGCATCCTGCCAAGGAAATATAGTCTCTTAAAACTCCTAGGTAGAAACTTATGTACAGCAGTATATCTGCCCTCACTAATACTCTGAAAGTATTTTATGGTTTTGTCTGGATTCTAAGCATCTCTCTAAATTTTGCTACCCCAAAATTCTGAAGGATTATACTCTGTTTAAATGAATGCTTTTATAATAATATTTCCTATATGAAGCTCATATCCACAAATAGGAAATTTTCTGGCAGACTAGTTTGGAAGCTGTGAAAAACTTTTGCTTTTTTTTCCAAAGAAAAATGGGAGCTGCAGCTTCTTATTATTATTCTACAAGGTGTTTTTAGCACCTTTCTAGTTATATATCTTTTTCAAAATATCTGCATTCAGTAGAATCTTGTCTACAGCCGTTACACAAACAAGCTAATTTTAAAATAGTGTTACAAAATAGGTCCAGGTATGGGGCCCTGGCATCTGATCTACTGAGGACTGAGGAAGAAAGGTAAAAGATGTGATTAAGACACACTTGCTGCACAAGCCAGTGCCTCAGCTTACTCTCCAGAGGAGAGCGCAGTTTTACAACATGCGGTGGGGTGTCAACACCAAAAGCCAGTGCTCCAGTGCCAGCAGCTGCTACCCTGCCAGACCAGGAAGCCTTTGCGACAGCAGTGCAGTGCAGTGGGCACGGTATTGCTCCTGGACTGCTCCCAAATAGCTGTTAACATGGCTGTCTCAATAGCTGGCTGCACTGAAGTAGCTCCTCAGGGTTCAAATTATTGATCAGGCCCTCATTGGGCTTGTTGGTCTAAGCAGCGTACAAACACGCAACAAAAGCAGGTCAGTTTTTGCCCTGAAGAGCTGTGTAGGCTCCTTTAACACACACTTACAGGAGCATTTCTCTCTCTGAGTGACCATTCCCTCAAACCAATAAGGGGTCATGGGGAATATTGTTGCAAATACATGCATTTTGTTTTTCCACCTGGAACCCCATGTAAATTAGGATCCAAATCATGTAATGAGAGATTAAATTTACAGTGTAGCATAAGATAAACAAATGAATCAAGCGTGATTTAATCGAACACCACGCCATTTTACATTCTCAAAACAGTTCAGCACAGCTATCACTCCTGGTATTTCAATTTCTGTCACTGTGTAAGATTAAATCAATATTAACAGCAGCAGTATAATACAAATAATAATAACTTAAAACTCATATTTTCCTGCCAGAATTCAAACTCATTGTAATTTGATCTCATGATTTGGATTGCAGAGGTTCCTCCTGCAATCTGTTACTCACACTATGTGACGGACACAATTCTCTTCACCTCCTACCCTTTTCATAGTTATGTCAACAAAAAGAAAATGAGTGTATTAGAATACAGATGTATCTCAAAGGCACTTCAAAGATCAAGACGAAGAATCTGAAGACTTTAGTCCTCTGATGGGTCAAATACTTATTAATATTAATAAATGTGCAATTTCGTTGATGGAATTAAACTTTTTTCATTTAGCAAGTCTTCTGTATGAAACCACCACAGAGTAATTTATAAGCATTTGTTCAACTCTTCCTTCATGAATCACAAATCATCACCTTAAAGAACTTTGTAAAAGAGTTTTTTACAGCTAAACAGGGTTTAAGCATAACTAGGAGAATCTAAGAATTTTAAGAGCAGTCCTGAAGGATATAAAGGCTAGCTAGCTCAAGTAAATGGAGAAATGGTAAAACAATAAACAAAGGAGAAACAATTACTTGCTCATTTCAAAGATGTCATGTTGCATTCTTTATTCTGATTGTGGAAAATTAGCCATTGATGACCAGGAACAATTGATTTTCCTTCACAGCTGTTTTCTAATTACATCTGAACACTGAAAATTCTAGTGCTGCCACTCAGCTGTACAAGGAGTCTCTTCAATCGGTTTTCTTATTACAGCAAGTGCCCTGTTGTCCTGCTACTGACACATATAGCAAAGATCTGCGATGCTTTCATTGTAAACCCTGTCTTTTAGATATGGTCAGAGTCAGACATTTTACATTGCAACAGGCTGGAAGGAAATGCACAAGCTGTCAGCACTGATGCACTTGTAGAACTCTCCTGTATTTTTTTGTTTAGTACTCCTAAATATAGGTTTGGTATATTCTTTAGCTTCTCAGAGCTTCAAATTTCTATATATAGATATACCTATACATACACTTACCTCTGTATATGTATGTTCAGAGACAGACACACACATACGTGCATTTATACCTCTATATACTGTAAAGTCAGGGAGTCACAAATCACATTGAGAATAACTGATGGCATCTGATCACTTGGTACTCTGAATACTTTTTAAGGAAGACATGTGAAAATTTGACAGGGAGATTTCCAGACCTGAAGTTCAGAAAAGGAACCTCAAAGCTCTTATGGATTTCTTTGGGTCTAATGTACAAATACAAAACAAAAGTAGCAGGGAGAGCTGTTTGGTTCTTTTCTGTTCTGCATTTTTATTATGTGACTCCCTTTAATTCTGGTGATTCAGCAACTATTTTGTGCTCAGAGGTCTTTCACCCTTTTACTCAAGTAGAGAGTAATCCCATGTCTCTACAGTCTCATACATAGCATATCTTATATTTCATATGCCAATCCTGGTAACCAAACAGTAAAATTCTGTTGTGTGTTCATCTGTCGCCACTTCCCTTAATTTAAATAGAAATGCCAGATGAATTAAGTAGAAATATAAAGACTCGGATTCTTTTTATAGTAAATTATACCTGAAAACTTCAAGAAGATGCTTCCAGCAGATTCTCAAAAGCTGAGGCTGTACTGAGTGGACTTCCTACAGTTCCGAAAAGAATTGAGGTGAGGGTTGAGACACATAATTAAAAAGCCCAGGGTCCAGCTGAAGTAGGACTGTAAAGGAGCTGCCCAAGAAAAGTGTTGGGTTTCGTAATGCCTTGCTCTGTTCATTCAACTTGAAAAAAAAAAAGAAAAGAGTATATTTTACACCAGCTAACAAGAAATTCTATTGCTCTTGACCACAAATGTAAGTGCTAAGTGTTTTTTGAGTTATTGGATATAAATACTATTTATTTTATTATTTGTTGACATGTAACAAAGAAAAGGCTAAGCAGAGCTGTACTTATTTTCCTCTACTTACTTTAAGGAATAAAACTATTATCAGAAATATTGTGTTGTACTTGCTGTTGGATTTTTTTTTTAATAGCAGGTGATTAATATTTTTAGTAATATTGCTGAAACTTCCTCTTTCTCTTGTTTCTATGTGAGCTTAAGATTGAATTTGTGGTAGTATGATTAACCTCCTACAAAATACTGGATTTAATAGGCTCTTAATTAAAAATTAGCAATAACTATATATTTTGTTTTACTCTTTTTCCTTTTCTTCTAGGAACAAATGTATGTCCAAATGCAGTTCCTAATGCATCATGTGAAGTAATCTTCTGTTCCAGTCCTCATTCCATACGCTATAGGTCCTGTGACAGCATTTGTACTCTCCTGTAGGCTTCTGTCATCCATTCAGTAGATCTAGACATGCCACTGTAAGAATCAGATAAATGTTGATCTTGTCCTCAACCAAATGGTTCAAATCAAAGTATGCACTTCAGTCAAGGGAAACATTTGTTGTTACTCCTCATGGATTTGACTAGAGGAAACAGTTTATAGTTCCACAAAAAAAAAAAAAAAAAAAAAAAGGCTTTCCCTGAGAAGACACTTGGTATTTTAGTTTCTATCTGCATTTTCTATTTCTGATTGAATTTTCTTTCTCTTTACCATTCTCTCCTTGGAGTCACAAGTAGACCAGAAGGTGTCAAGGACTCAAACATTTCTTTCATTGTCAGAATCTGCTGTGTTTGAAGACCAGACATCTGGAAGCTGTAATGCCTCTGTCATTCACTGTCCCCACCAGCTACCTTGAGTCTGACAGCACTGGCCTTCTAAAATTGAAGAAATATTTTCAGTGCGACTGGAGCATGTTTGAGAATGGTGGCAAATTTCATTGAATGCTATTACAAAACACCAAAGGAGTACAAGAAGAATTTGAACTGAGAGTTCCAGACTGATGTTGCACTAGGAGATTTGAACAAGAACTTTGAAATAAATTTCTAGATTGGTACCTGGATTAAAGTAAAGCCTTAAACCAAGTGAGTTCAGAAAACACATCGAATGTAACGGATTTCACTGTCTAATGAGTAGAAAAATAACAAACCTAGTCAAATCAAAGTGACTATTTGGTATTGTCCACAGAACTTTAAAGAAGAAATTGATGATGTAACTTTATTCTGTGTCTCAAATTTCTCTACTCCAATCTTTTTCCCTTCATGCTCATTCTGTGCTCTGTAATGCATCACTTACCTTTATATAATTTAAATATTTCAACTGTCTTACTACGATTATTTTAAAGTGATTGCTGAACTAGAAATAAATGTATCCCAGCACTATGTATTACTATCAGGCTCTTGTAATCACGATGATCGCTTAATTAGCATGTTTGTTTCCACTAGGGTATACCAATTAAGAGATATAACCACACTGCTGTACATTCCTATTAATGCTTTTCTACATTTAAAGTAAGATCACACATTTGAGCAGGTGTAGATTTTAACGCTAATGGAAGATTTTCCAAAGGATATTGAGCTATTTTGCCATCTGTTTCTTATGCTGGTATTCTTAAATTACTATAAACTAGACATCAGGTGATTTTTTTTTTTTTAGTGTTGCCAGAATATCACATTTATTTCATAGTTTTCACAAATGCATTCAAACTAAGATTTTAATAAAAATATAGCTGACATGAGTAATGATGTCTCAAAAATCCTACTTCCACAGATGCACCATCCCAAGTCATTTTGCTTTTGTGTGCATGGTAGCACACAAAATTTGGTAGTTATGGTAGCAACGTTTTTCTGAAGAATTCCTATGTTGGGTCCTTTGTTTCTCTTTACTCTGGACATAAACCTCAGAGCTTCTTCTGCCTCTTTATTTTTAATGTTATGAAATGTGTTTGCTTCTGCTTGTTATGACCTTGCTAAAAAACCCAACCAGTAATGCAAAGTTTACATTTATTTCCATTTAATTTTGAATCAGGACCAGAGTAATCTAAAGTTCTTATGTTGACATCATTACTATTAAGCTTATTTTGTCACATTCTTATATCTTAATTTAAAATCTGTTTTGTACTGTCAGTCTTGGTTCTTTTCTAGAAGGACAAAAATATTTCAAAAAATGAGGCTTTTCACACACTCACTGAAGTGTTGTAATACATAAAGTATTCACAAAAGTTTTTATTATCAGTGTCCAATTATTCTCAAGTTTGCAGGCACAAAAGTAATTGGATTTTATTTGAAAATTGCTTTAAAATATGTGTGTACATTTTCCCAGTGTAGATCTATAAAGAATCTGCTTGATTTTCAACTAGAATTCTACTAATTAGTTCATTTAGAATTATTAAGCCTACAGAAAACACTATTAAATACTCAATATTGCAAGCACAATTGCTGCAATATCTAGATGTCTTATGGGCCTCCCAGTTCAGGTCTCAGCCTTAAACAGTCACTGTATGCTTTATAGTCTTATTTTTTAGCAATTGCAGTGTTGCAATTGCTAGAAGGCTTTTCAATCCAATCTCTTCAACAATGACAGCTTAGTTAGTAGACAGTTCTGTCCACTCTATATTTTTATAAAGAATATGATGCTGATTCAAAGGTAGTGGCAATTTTCACAAATTCATGGTTCTGTGAATTGATGTTTCAAGAAGAAACATGAAATAGAGAATTGTGTAACAGAACTGAAGCTTTTCTATAGCTTCAATGCTTAGAAAAGCAATTGCATAGTATCATTATCTGTATAGAACAGAAAATAATGAGTTTTAAATGTAATTCTGTGAATGTGCTAACACTAGAACAGCAAATAAAAACTCATGTGAATCAGTTTCTCTTTTGTACAGTAACTTGAGAATGAGAGAGACTTATAAAATAGATTCCCAACAGATTTTAATGCATTTTTCTCTTTTTATGAATTACATATAAGTACTGATGGCTATATAGTTACATTTCTTTAAAGCCTGCCACCGTAAAACTTTGTTTTCACTTACTGTTTTGCCAAGCAAAACTGTAAGCACTAATTTTGGACCAGGAGAAGTTTTCCATGAAAGCAGGCTTACATTGATTTCTTCTATAATATCTCAGAATGAAATGGAGTAAACAAAGTAAATTATTTTTATTTATTTATTTATTTATTTATTTATTTATTTGGTGCAAGAATTTCACTAGAACATCCTAGCAAATTTCAAGAAGCAAAGACTTGCTGTTTGTTAGTGGGAATACTAGCACCAAGGCAAACCTTCTGAAGATCTTATCACATGTCTGACCTGTCCCCAAACAGGGAGGGATTTTTCCTCTGAAATATCCATTTGTGAATGCTCATTAGGGCTTTGACACAAAAAAGGCAGGCTTATTCCATGAGGCCTCCATTTTCATCAGGAGCTCAGTCTCGGAACCGCAAGACCTGGATAAGACTTTACCTACAGATGTAGCTCAGACAGTCAGCCTTCTGTCCACCTCCCAGTCCTTGACTCCATACATAAAAGATTTTGGGACTCATTGAAGGAGTTTGTATGTATCAAAAATGTTTCACTTTTTACACATCTAATCTAAACAGACTGGTGATTTCATGGTAATAGTGATTTGAATTGGTATTTATTCCAAATTAAGACTCTTAAATGTAGGTGCCTTTTGGCAAGTATTCACACGTGCAGTAAGTGATTGACCTTCAGTTAATGGAAATAATGGAGATCTAGGGCTCAGCTCAGTTGCTTAAACATAGTCATCTAGTGCCAACAGAGGCAGTCCAGAGTACCCCAAAAGAATCCAAAACCTACAACCAAAGAGCTACAAAAGTCGCTTAAATCCTGTCATCTCTGTTATTCCCATATCAAATACTGTAGGGCATTTCAGCTGGCAGCTGAATGGTGCCTCTGGTCTTTATGTGTGCCAGAGCATGAAGAGTGACTCAATTCATCCTAAAGCAGACACCAAACAGCAGCCAATGTAAGCTCAGGCTTACCCTCGTTCTTGGTTTCTACTTCTTCAGGATTTGCATTATCATGCAAATAATTCTATTTTAAACAACCGGCATAGAATTCTTTATAATTACGCCTCATTCAATTGCTGTTCATCATGTCAAACATAGACCAAAAACTGTAAGATCACAGACACTAAATGGGAAACAGTAAGCTTACATTTTCTAGGAAGAACGGATTCAACACCCTCCTTGCAGATGAAATAAACATTATGGGTTTATAAGTGATTATTTTTTGTTCTGTAAAAATTTGAGAGTGATTTTCAAATGTAATTCATAACGAAAACAAGACAGGAAGATGCTCTTTTTATGCTACCAAAATACTGTTGATTTCAAGGTGCATCCTACTCTGAAGCTCTGAGAAATCATACATGTCACAAGCTTAAAAAAAAATAATCTTCTTTTCGTGAATTAGATGAGGATCTGAGATCTGCATCTTTAGTTTCTGACAAGTCTGATTCCTCACATAATAAAATTTTTCAGATGATAGACTTACTCTGAGCAGAAAGTACATATGAAATGTGAGATAACTTTTCCAACTAAAGACTGAAACCGGAAGACTTTGGTAAGAAGACTCAGTGTGGACAAATTCTGATGGAAAATTCTCCAACATTCTTTAACTAACACTGGTCTGACTTTGCCTTCATAAAAAGTCCTGGTCTCTTTACTGTTGTCAGCAATTTCTGAAGATTCATTGTTTAAAGGTAAGCTAAAACCAGAAAAAAACCAAAAGAACATACACTTTCCAAAACAGAATTTCTCCAAAATGCAGAAAGATTTCTGTATTTTTGCTAGTAAACACTTGAATAAGGATTATCTCTCCGATTGACAACAAACAATATGCTAGGGTATGTGATGATATTGTTACAAGGCGCTGCTTCTAGTGACTGTTGTTCTGCATGGAGTGACAGTCAATGTTTCCCTACGGATTTGTAACCTGAGATTAAACATTCACAGGATATGACTATGACCTATCTGTGTAGTTGTCACTGCTAAGAATGGAAAAAGACTGTCATAGTGTCTCAAACTCTGATCATATCCTCTAAGCAATGCAATAATAAATAAGCATTTTTCCTGAGGATGTGTAGAGCTGTTAATCTAAAATAGCAGCAACACTAAAATAATCTTCCCAGTCTATGAGCAAGGTTTTGAAATATGAAAATGTCTGTTTAGTTATGAGGAGTGTTCAGGAGTTATTTTGTGCCATCTTCTACTAACTCTACTTTTGGGTACCCTTGATTTAAGGTTAGAATTATATTAGGATTAGGATTAAGTGATGAAAGCCAGAGGTGCAGCTGGGGTGAGTCTGGAAAAGGGGCAATGAAAAGAATACGTAAAGTGTAGAGAATTTTTCTGTGAGACACTTTGCCTGAGGACCTTGCCTAAAGCTCGGTCTATGTTTAGGACGAAGGTTTATATTAATGATGGAGTTAGGTTTAGGACTAGATTTGACAGAGAGAGAAAGCAAGGAAATGCAGCTAGAGTAAAGCTGGAAAAGGAGAATTTCCTCCAGCACTTTTAAAACAACTCATAGTGCAGTAGAACTACAGTTTTTTTCTTACCTTTTTAACAGAAATTAATAAAAAGTTGTCATTTTTACCCTCTTGCTATCCCAAAATGTCCATCAAATATTCATCTTCTTGCTTAATTCTAGTCAGAATTCACATGTTGATGTTTTTCAACGTGTATGAAACTGCTTGTTGACTTTAAAAGTTTGGCATCACTAACTCCAACATTTACATCTGTGTTGAAGCAGTTTACCTTAAAGATCAGTTTGATTTGGCTTTCTAGGTAACTTTGTTTACTGTTATTTTAATAAGAATTGAAATACATTAATATCTACCCAGATGGAACATGTTAGCATTTCAAGCAAATTATGAGGAAGGAGAAAATGAAGAAAAATACATGGAACTGGACCAAGGAAGAGGTTATTCATAGTAAGAAGATCCCTGGTTAGAATCTATCTATAACTATAATTCCTACACCAGCTGTTAAATATTTTGCCTTGTTTCTTGTTTGAATTTGGCTGGTTTCTGCTTCTAGTCACTGGCTCTGGATTTAACAAAATCAAATGCCTTCACCTACTAAATTAAGGAATGTCTTGATCCCTGCTGTTTGTGTCCCACAGAAGTACAGCTACACTGTAATCAGCCCACATTTCCATCTCATTTTTACAAGCGCTTAAGCTTCCTTTTCAAAACTTTTAAGAATTCCATCATTCACACAGTTTTTTGTGGCACTTCACTGAATTCTGTGCAAACGGTTAAATTTTGCTCTATTATTTTTAAAAGGGGAAGCATAAGAATTATGAATGGCATTCCAATGTTGAGCTGCTCTGAATCATACAACAGAGAGAAACTCAATGTCTCACTTCTGCTTTTCCCATTAGTCTTTTTGCCACAGCATCTCAATGACAAGAAACATTAAGTTGTTTGTCCACTACTTTCATATCCTCTCCGGAATCTTTAGTTTCATTATACAGCTGTGTCTTCTGTGTAAATTTCCTGCACTGCTTGCTACAAGACATTTGACTTCTTATTTGATTCTGTTGAATCTAGTTGTGTGCAAGTGGGCCTATCTTACTCAGAAATCATGCATCAACTCCGTTTCCATGTCTTCATCTTTATTACTCATTGCTCCAATCTGTGCATCATCCATCAGTTTTATCCATTATTTTTGTTTATTTCTGGACCACTGCTAAGAACATTGCATAAAAGTTGAACGTCAAATAAACTAATCCCTACGGAGCTCCACTGGAAACACATATTCAGCGCACATTCCCAGTTGACACGTACTCCCTTGAGATCCATCAATTGGATCAGTTTTTTGTGTGATCTATTAGTATTGTGTAAAGTTAATCAGAGTTCTGGGCCACACTCTGTCATATGCCTATCATGGTCTGAGTATAAAGTATCTGCACATTTACCTTTTCAGCCAAATTTGTTATCTAATCAAACATTAGAATCAGTTTATGTGACTAGATCTCATCTATGTAAAACCAATTTGGCTGGCATTAATTATATTCCTACCACGGAATTTCTTATCAGTGAACTTTATGCCAGCATTTTCATTATTGCTTAGGACTGATATAAGGCTTACCAGCTACTGAATATGGCAGATTAACATTTCTTCAACTTCTTTCTTGTTTGGAGATTTATTAAAATGAACATCAGAGGAATAGACATTTTTTCAGCCAATTTTTAAGGACTCTTCAATATTATCTTAATTGAATATATTTATTCATGGTAGATGATGCTTGAGGCTTAGCAGTATTCAGTGCTGTGATTTTCCACTAGTTTTATATCCTAAAATGTAAAATATACTCTCACATTTTTTTTTGAGAAATGAAGTCACTACCTCGCAGGGAAACAAGATACAGGCATCAGGTCCTCTCAGCAGGAGTCAGGCTCTGTTGCCGCCACAAAGATGAGAATTTAACTTGGACTTCTGTAAGAGAGCAGTTTTAAGTTACTCTGGAAGAATCTCTGGAAACAATAGGGAGTCTCAGTTTTTCAGTAGTATCTTGTTTCAGCAACGCCATTTTGTTGAGTTTGGAACCATAATCTCACTCCCTTTCCCCACTTTGCTAGCTGTTCATTGTTAGTTGACAGTGCCTGACATCTTCTTTAGTCATTACAGAGCTAGTCTATGTTCTCATTTCACTTCTTTCTTGGTTTGTATACTAAGCAAGGGTACTTAATGAAAATTTTCTTATTTAATTTACTGAATAATTGTTATTAATAATTTTGTCATATCTAGCTTGCAATGAATATTGCTCTTAGGTAGCTCTCTCAGCCACAGAATTATTCCAGTATCCATATATTCCCTTATCAGTTTTCAGAATTTCATTGTTTTTAATTATTATTGTGCTGGTTATTATCTGTTCTCCTCTATGTTTCTTAGATATATAGAATCATAGAATGGTTAGGGTTGGAAGGGACCTTCAAAGGTCATCTAGTCCAACCCCCCTGCAAGAAGCAGGGACATCCCCAAATAGATGTCAGAGCCTCATCCAGCCTGGCCTTGAATGTTTCCAGGGATGGGGCAGCCACCATCCCTCTGGGCAACCTGTTCCAGTGTTGTACAACCCTCAGTGTAAAAATTTTTTTTCTAATATCTAATCTGAATCTACCTCCCTCTATTTTAAAACCATTACCCCTTGTCCTGTCACAATAGGCCCTACCAAAAAGTTTCTCCCTATCTTTCTTGTAGGCCCCCTTGAGGTATTGGAAGGCCGCTATCAGGTCTCCCTGAAAGCCTCCTCTTCTCCAGGCTGAACAGCCTCAACTCTCTCAGCCTGTCCTCACAGGAAAGGTGCTCCAGCCCTCTGATCATCTTCATGGCCCTCCTCTGGACCTTCTCCAACAGGTCCACATCCTTCTTATGTTGGGGGCTCCAGAACTGAACACAGTACTCCAGGTGGGGTCTCACCAAGGCAGAGTAGAGGGGGAGAATCACCGCCCTCGACCTGCTGGCCACACTCCTCTTGATGCAGCCCAGGATGCGGTTGGCCTTCTGGGCCACATGGGCGCATTGCCTGCTCATGTTAAATTTCTCATCTACCATCACTCCCAAGTCCTTCTCTTCAGGGCATATATGAGAAATATATGTATATATTACATCATATTTATTTACATATCATATCTTATATATGATATATAAAAATAAAATAAATTAAATTAAAATAAAATAAAATACATAGCACCACATGTATTTTTTTCTTTCTATTTCTGTCTCCTGTCTTACCCTATCTCATTAACGAACTTCTATGAAACATTGATCTTCATTATTACGGAACCATCACTGTTTTTGGGTGCTAACTCATGCGTTTAAAAAACTCTCCATTTTCATTCATATTCATCTCATAATCTATCATTTTCTAATTCCTTACAGACAATATCTAACACACTTTTCATTTTCTTTAAAAATGAATCTACCTGTCAGAGGATCTTGAATGCTGAAATGTGATCATATCAAAACACTAGTACCACTACTAGTATAAGCTATTAGCTTCTTTCCTCTGGGGTACAGTTCCCAAGATCAACTTAAAGGTGTTCTTACTGATTGAAATCCCCAAATGGCATTTTAGCAGTTAGAGTAAAGGAAGGATATTTTCCTATTTTTATAAGTTTATGTACAGAATAATAAATAAATAAAGAGACAGTTGTTTTTTACTGAGAACTCCAAGAAACAAAGAGTTTATTTCAGCTTTATGACATGACTCAGGCCCTAATGAGCTATTTGCAGCTATTTGCTATGTCTTCTCTGTTACATAGTGCATGAAATGACAAAGACCTAAGTGCAAGGGCTCAGTAACTCCCAGTTTTGCAAAAAATCTAAATGCCTGGATATTTTTCCAGGTGCTAGTAAATTTGAGGAGAGAAAAAAAAAAAAACGGAAAACAGTGAAGAATGGCACTGATTGGATTAGCTGGGTTCATGAATAAAATTTTTAGGTTTGGAAAACTAAGTAATTCTACCCTTTATGTCAATGTATTATCAAGTGAGAAAAAAAAATAACAGACTGTCCTCTGAGGCATATTTGAGAGGCTGATCCAAGGTATATACTCTAAAGATGGAAAACACATTTAGTTTTTGAGAGGTGCTGTACATGTGCTGTTTAGTAATTGGTTTACATTTTGTTTAAATAATAAAGAAATCTCTTTTATACAGGCTTGTGCAGATATATTTAGAATAGAATATATAATCTTAATGGCTATTTAGGAAAAAGTAATCAAGCTGTAACATTCAGATCATTTTCTGTACTGAATTGATGGATCAGTAGATAAAGCTTCAATTACAGTCACAGAATTGTAATTTTAATTGGAAAATTGCATGGGCAATGTTCACTATGACCAGAAAAAATTAGACTAATGAAACAACTAAGTTATTTTTGAAATTATGCATATGTATTAGTTAGACCAAGAAAGCATCTTTTTTTTCATTACAGCTGTTAAAATGCCTTTTGGGAACTGCATTAGAAAGAATAGCTCTAGATGGTCTACATGGGGAAGTATAACCTAGAGGAAGGAAGCTGACAGGCCCATATTCTGCGTTGTATCTCTCTATTGTTTTACAAGGGAATTTTAGCAATATCAGCTAGTGAGCATCATTGCTTGAGTTAGATGCTTTGCAAATTTAGAAGAGTGAAACCTTCATAATACCTTACTGCAACAATGATTGTTTGGACACTGTAGGAGTAAAACAAAGGTTTAGACTTTCCAAAAATATCTAAGGGTTTTGTAAACCAGCTCCCATAACAATTGAATTCCCTAGGCAGCTTTGAGGAATATCCAGTATAGTAGGTAGTATCATGTCTTTAGATTACACTGAATTTTTAGAAAAGTGACTAGCAATCAAACAAGCAAGATCGCCTCTTACAGGATATGTATTGATTACCTTCGCTAACAGTTTTAGCATAGCCCACTTGTAATTTATAGTACCAACTACATTAAGACTGTTTCCAGTCTTCAAGAAATCACTTCTGTAGTTTTAGCACCTACATTAAAAATTTCAAGCATGGGACACTGTAAGCATTGGCAACTCGATTTAAAAGTGTAAAAGATACAAGTGAATCTGGTGACCTCATTAGACATAATCCCTCAGTACAAATTACAGTGGCTTTGGTGAAAGAGTTATACACATGCATTCCAAATTGTCAAATATTGATATAACTCAAATCAGACTCCAAAACTTGGAGTCCGGCAGGATAGATGAAAATAAGCTGACATTTAGAGACGTATGGTATTTTCATTTGGAAGCCTTTATGTTTTGGGAATATTTTGATTTAGGAAAAAATTTAAAGTACAAACAGAAGATGAATTAAAGATGGCAAAATCATCTTAAAATTGGGAAGCCAGATGAGAATTTCTGTCTACCAAGGGGAGAGGTCCTAAGGAACCCTTAACAATATCTCCCTGTTGATACCATGTTAGCTTTATAGTCAATGCTATAAAATGAGCTGGCTGGTCAACTTCTCGCTTTCTTCTCCTGCCTAGATTGAGGTTGTATCTGGCTCTCTGAACAGAAAACAAAGTAAGATTGTGATCCACAGGGCACCTAGCTAGTCTTTGCACATTTTTAACACTGTAATCAATAGGTGTTACAGATTTTTGTGTATCTGCTCTTTAGCACGCAAAGAATGCCAGCAATGTAGTGTAGACAGTAAATTAATGATTGTTATAGAGTGAAGGAGGTTCCATTTTAGTACATAAACACTGCTAGATGGATATTTAGGAGATACAGAATGGTAAGTGGCATATTTTTCATACTAAAAACATGAAGAACAAATTCCTTATGTTTTAGTAGCAAGAGAAGGCAGCTTTCTACTTTTGTGAGTATATGTGAAAGTAGCTTCATTCTTCATGCTTCTCATTGCAGTCCTGTTAATTATCGTTTATGACAACAAACATAATGGACCCTGTAAGCTTATAATTTCCTTTTTTATCATTTCTTTGCTGCATCCTGAATTTTATTAAGCTCCTCTTGGAAGTATAGTATTTGCAGTTTTTTACTTCCTCATCCTCTCCTCCTCAGTAACAGTTCTACTTCTGTTCCCTGCAATATGCTAGAATTGCTCTGAGTAGGGCTTTGTCATAAGAACTCCTCCCCTACTGATTGTGTAAAGATGAAGCAAAGAATTCTAGGAACAGAAAGAATAATTTATGGTTTGGACATCTAGAACTGCCTGTAAGAAGTGAATTTATCCCCATCTCCACCAGAATGTCCTAAGTCACCTATAGGTGACTTATCTAGTGCTAGATAAGTCACCTATAACTTCATTTTCAAATTAATGTTTCTTGTACTGTCCACAAGGTTTCATATCTGATTGTCAGAAACACTGTGTTCCTGCATCTGTTATTGAATTGCTTTGGTTGTGCTTTGGATAAATAATGCTGTGATGGAAAAAGTTGTCTAACAAATCGGTCCTTCTTCAACTGGGCATCCAAAATGATTGTAATCTTTTGAAAAAACAGACATGGATTTTACCTCCCTGTCTATTACATGGGAATAATAACATTTCATGTCACAAAAATACCAAGAAGGTTAACAAGTTATTCCTTTTGCACATACTTTTTTTTTGCAAATACTACAGCAGTAGGTATCATAGAAAAACTCATGAGAATATTAATAAATCTGTATTCAGAGGCTCAATTAAATGGAATGCAGTAAACAAAGCATGGTGCCAAACCCTGAACAAAGGGAATAGAATGAAATACTGAATTGTTTCTTATTTGCTGAGCATAAGCCTTCCCAAGCAATGAACAAAGCTATGAGTTGATCAGAAATAGTATAGTGTTTAATGAATGGATGACATATATCCCAAATTAAGTCTTATCAGCATTAATTTTGGTATTTCCTAAGTTTAGAGCTTTTGGCTTTTACCCCTAATGCTCTTTAATATATTTATGGATGTATTCTATTAAAGGTAATCTTAAAAGCTTCAGTTAGTGGGGTCCTATTGTCCCAGGCTGTATAAAAACACTAAGACACAATGATTGCCCTTAAGTAGTTTTCTGTATAAATAGGTGCAGGTTTTTGAGAGTGCTTTATGTGTTTTGAGTTGTTTGGAATAAGAACAATGGGGCTTTTTCTCCTGCTAATCCTTTCAAAGTGGCATGGAGAGGAGGGCAGCCAAGTGTCTCCACCAAAACAGCTATCTAAAGAATTGGCTTATGGTGGGGTTCTCAGCCAGAGGTCAGGGAGTTACAGTCACCCTGCCCTTCTCATGTTGCTGAAAGGGAAATGAATCTCCTCTAAATTCTAGATAGACAGGGCAGGCTCCTGGCAATGGAAGAGAAGTTTCTGGTATAGAAAAGATAGTGATTTCCTGAGCTATAAACAATTGAATCACATATGTTTTACTGCAGACGTTTGAACATGGCTGGAGAAAATATTTTTTGTAGGATTCAGAAATCTCCACCTTGCCTTTATAAATAGCCCTTAGCCTAGTATTTTGTGCACACAAACTGAGCAGTCTTATTCTTGCTGATTGATTTTCAAATTGATATTGACTTTCCAATTCACATTCACCTCGCTGAGTACCTTCCATTCATCCATCTATCGTATTTCTAGCATGCTCATCACTATAGCCTGTCAGGGCCTTACATAAATCATCTAAGGCATAATCATACGTCAGATACCTATGCAAATGAATATTCTTTTTGTCAATCCCTATAATCTAGTAACTTTCAAAAGCACAAAAACTGTAATCCCTTCCTTTATCTTTGCTATACAATCTATTCATCTTGATCTATTTGTTTATTTTAACCTTCCTGTTTTCTTTACAGAGAGTAAAAATCACACTTCAGCTGAAAAAGAGCTAATGAACTTTACAACAGTCTTCATGAAATCCAAAGCAAAGGATTTCATCCCTGTGAAAACATCATGTGTTACAATACTATACTGCAGAGCAATATATAGAACAGTGCATCTTGACTGAATTTATTTAATTAAGCCTAGCATATGTTTTGGGGAAAAAAAAAAAACCACACCAACAAATCCCATCACTTCTATTCCAGACTTTCAGTTTGTAATATTTTTTTCTGTAAGAGTGAATTAAACCGTCAATAAAAAAAACATTATCGCAGTAATATTATTGCAGTATTTGTGGTATATAGTTATAAATGCAATTTCAAGAAGAAAATATTAAAGATACATTAGAAAGCTCCATGATTTACTTGAATGATGGAGTATCTTTTACATTAGAACTACCTAAAAAAATAAATTAAATATTTCCTGATGTCAAGGAATTTTTCCTGAGCATTTTTTGTGTTTAGAAATTTGAAAAAAAAATAAATAAAATCAAAGTTATTTGAAAAAATGGCTATTTAAGAAAAACATCTCCTTTGTCCTCAACATCATAGATAACTATGAACATTTGGTCTTCCTTTTAACAAAGTAAGTGTTATATTTTAATACAGATATTTCCCTTACAATATCACTCCTTTCTTTTGGAGAAGAGAGAACTGTGTCACAATAATTCAGTCTGTGCATCTTCAGCAGAATTGTTACAACTAATTGGTCCTGTTTTGAATTTCAATTAGTATATATTTTAAATTATTTTCTCAGGGGCAAGTACTTGTGAGTATTTTCTACCACAACAAAATTTAGTAAACATTTCAGAAAATCCAGTGCACTTTTTACAAACAGGACAAAGACCCACATGTGCGCAAGAAAGTGTCTGGGCTTTCACGTTTTCATTCAAAATTCTATCATGTTCTCTCATCCTTATAAAGGGACCACATTTGAAACATAAAGTAAGGTATAGCAGTGGTAGTTGCACTAGTCATCCTAAAATGTAATTATAATTACTCATTAATAGTCATGTAACTTTGAGAAAAATTGTAGTAATATAGAAAGGAAAAGGAGAGAAAACAGAACAGATTTACTTAATTATTCTCATTGCTAGATTTACTGATATATGTGGACTAACAAGAAGTGACTGAAGTAGATAAGGATGTCCTGAAACTGATTCTTTTGGTCAGAAAATGAAAGCCCGAAAGTCACCTTAATTTTTAACTGTTGCAAGTCAAGTTTGTAACAAAAAGTGGCTACATTTTTTGCCATCAAATCACAATTCTGTAAACCAATAACAGAGCACTTGAAAAATTGCTGAAGATTTTATTTTCCATTACAGATAGAAACACAAAATTGGATATGTATTTTTTGTTTCAGTTAAAGGTAGAATAATTCTTATGTTCTTCTAAGAGAATGCTTGGAGGATTCTAGTTGCATGGGTCATAGTGGTAATAAGCCATTGTCTGATTACCAACTGCTACAACAACAAAATGGTCACAGCTTTTCTCTGTGCTTTGCCTTTCACCATTCCTTAAAATTAGATGGGGCTATGCTTCTTCCAGTCTTGGAGGGGCTGGAGGGTGCAGGAAAGTGGCTGCCACAGTAGAAGAGGACTCTGGAAGGACAGAGAGGGACCATCCAAGGAGGGACTGTCTCTAGTCTCTGTCCTGGGAATTTTCCCCCACTGTCCACTGCCAGCACCAGCAAGAATCAACAGGAAGGGAAATCTGCCCTATGTGACACATTAATTCTGGGTCTTCCTTCTCTTTTCATTTCTGTAGTGAAATCAACCCTGACTTGGCTTTTCATCCTGAAGTGGCAAAATTCAATTTTTCCAATACTGATGACAAGTTTTAACCCAGACACTAAGAAAGGAACTGTCACTCCAGGAAATGAAGGGATGACATTAGAGATGCTTCTCCTAGGAGAACCCTAGATGGTCTTCTGCTCAGCAGTTTGATCTTCCCATTCCCATTTCAAGGCATGTAATTTCTCTTGCACATTATAAAGGGAGTATATAAGCCTTTACAAGGGTCTTGGCTCCTACTTCAGATTAGATACCTTCATCCTTAAGTTGACCTCGTTTCTACTGACTAGCTATATCAAAATAAACCAGTGATGGATATAGTGTTCTTATGGCAGCAATATTTATTTGTAACTTCTGAAAAAAAGGATTAATTAACTATAGTACGTTCTACCTGACTGCCCAGAAGGACTATTCTGAGGATGTAGTTAAGTCTCTGCAAGATCAGGACTCATATCTTTGGGAAATTAGTTAAATTCTTATGCTGATGACATGGGGCATTTTTTGGAAAATATTTTACTAGTTACAAATTCAAGTATTTTATTTCTGTCTTGGTACATTTTTAGTATTTGTCACTGTCCTTCCAGTTAAAGGATACTGCTTTGATGATTTCGCTAAACATGCTAGGTAGGTGCATCTTTTGACACATGGTATTCTTGTATAGAGTGAATTTATCTTTATCCAGTTTGCACTTCTGAAATGCAGTATCACAGATACTGACAAATAATTGATTAAATTTGACAGAGGAAAATGAAGTATACTTGACATAAAGTGTCTATACTGCACTGTCAATACTTTCCTGTATACTTGGGTAGATAATTTATCTTTCTATTTTCAACCTTATTCATTTATTTCCTATTTACAATTACAAATAAACTTCAAATGTTTCTCTTTGTTTTGCATCACCTTGCTCTGCTCTCACCTTTGCTGCCCTGCCATGCTCTACGCTGCCCTTTTTGAAATATACATTCAGTAACACTCAGAATTTAAATAAGCACCCCCCTAGTTTTTTTCCGTAATACAGTGAGAAACTGAAAATATTTTTTTAAAACTCACAAATATTCAGAATTTCATGAATAAAGAAGAAAAGAATGTTTAGCAAAAAAAAGTGTTCACTATATCTGTAAGAATCATAGTGAAAGGAACAAAAATGTTTGAATTGTATATATGAATGCACAGATAGGTTCAACAGGATGTTAGATATCTATATAATTGCAACATACAAACATTAATTCAATTTTAATATAGTACAACTCTTTTAATAAATAAACATTAACTTTGTATTAGACATATCTGCCTGATGTTACACTCATGGATACAGATTGTTCATAACAATGCATTTGTCAAGAATTTTCATCCAATATTAACAAGTAATGAGGGTATGGGGACTAGAAACTTAAAGTTCATTGCATTTCTCTGAAATTTCCAAGCTTGTTGCAGTAACAGTACCTTATATCTTATTTTATTGGCAAGTTCTGCTGCACAGCATAATTAAATCAATTGGTAACTGGGCATGACACAATGTTCTGCTAAGTTTCAAGCTGGGGAAATGTAAATTGACTACAAACTATTTTGCAGAAAAAGAGAAAAATCAACCTTTCCTAAGGACATAACTGTCAGAGTCTCAAAAGCCATCACTGAGTTTATCTTGGGTATGGATGGCTGCATCTGTAACAGTTTAGCAGCTTCAAAAAAGATCCTAAGGGTTACATTTCTGACCGCAAATGTTTAAAACAGAGTCATTCCCTTTTTTGCATCAAAATAATCAAGTTTATATCTCTCTTTCATTTTTTTTTTTTGTAGAAACAGAAGGAGAGATCAATTGTAAGGTCTTTTTTATCCTTCTTTTTTCTTTTTTTTTTTTTTTTTTTTAATGCACATCATCTTTCATGAGGCATTGCTTGGGCATGATGCAAGAAGATTTAGATGCAGAACTGCTGCTAAGCCAGTGGGAGTTGTCAATTAAATCTAAGGCATAACATTGAGAGCCTAAGTATCTAAGCATACCTTCAAGTGTTTCCATATGGTGGAAAAACTTCCCTGAACTTGAGCAATAATTAAACTTGTACAATATAGCATTAGGAAAATCCAGGTAGCATTTCGTTGCTTTATATAGAATATTATTATCCCAGGCAGAATGACTGTTTGCCTGTTCTCTTGGGACTGGAGTTTAAGATCAAGTCTGAGCATTCAGCTTTCCTAGGTAAAGGGAGTTCATGTATAACTGATGTTGATAGCGTTAAATGAAGCACTCATTGTCTCTTTTTTTTACTACCTGATTTCAGAGTCACATTGACTGCAGACAGTGAGAAAATCAAGCAACCATCTCCCTTAGATTGGTTAATTGCTTCAAAGGAGGACGTTAACGGAAAACCAGCATGTTAAAAGTAGCAAATCTAATATATGTTGTCATCAACCAGAAATAGTGATTTGACAAAATGAACTTTTCATCAGAAAAGCAAAAATTCCTATATATTCATCCAGAGAAATAGTTTCAAGAGATTGAGTCTATTGTGCATGGACTGCAAAGATAGTCAATAATTCTACAGTAAGTCTGATAGGCTCTTGCCATAACAAAATTACTGAGGTGTGCAGTTGACTTGAATTGTTGTGAAAACCAAGCAAATACCTACATTCTTCTTTGTTGGATAAATATTCCAGGACATCAGGTAAAAACATATGCCTAAAAGTTAAGTCAGAAAAGTCTTTACATAGCCATAAAAAAAAAAAAAAGTCAGTCTGAATTAATTTCTATGATTCAAAAACTTACTTTAAATTGTCAGAAAGTTCTCTTTGACAGTCTTTAAAGTGGAATTCTGATTTTCCATTTAAAAAAAAAAATAGCTTAAAAAGTATAGTATAATCATTGACAACAACTGGTACTGAATAAGATATTTCAGAATTTCTATATTTTGTCACAGGACCTTTTTTTACTTTCCATTACAATTCAATTTGAAAATATTCCAAAATCGTTCTGTTTCCATCAGATGGAAAACTATTTCTTTGTAAGTCTATATTCAGTGACAGTAACTGAATCTAAACTAAAAGCATTCTCAAAAATGTTACACTACCTTCAGAGCAGTGAAGCATTTAAGGTCACTATTAATGCTGAACCCATAAATACACATTATCAGCTGCAAATTAACTTAAGCATTATCCAATATGAAGCTGTGCTAAGTCCAAAAGCACAGTAAGAATTAAGTTATTTGTACATATCACAGCACAAAATTAAATATAAGGAAGCCTCTTCAAATTTCCATATGAAAAGAACAATTAAATAGAAAATCATTAAGGAAGCTCCTTTGCCAGGGGATTCCTGCTTGAATACTAAAAGGGGCAAATTTGAACTGTTGAATTCCTAGTGTATCTCTACATACCTCATAGTGTACCAGTCTTGCAAGTAAATCTTACATCTTTTTGTACTGCAAGAATTCCTGGTAATTACGCGTAGTTCAGGTATTTAAGTTCTTTAGTGCTTCATTTGTTCTATAAAGAGTCTCTGACTGCATACATTTGAATGTCCTGACTACTAAACTACAAGAAGTCTTCAGTGAAAACTAGAAGTCTAGAGGTAAGATTAGAGATAAATAGTAAAGAAAAATAAAAGAAAAAAAAATAAGAAGAAAAAATAAAGTAAATGAAAGAATAAAGAAAAAAAAAAAAGATCCTGGTCACTTCAGTTATTGAAAACTTTGAATCTGTCAGTGAGAAGTTAAACGTCAAACTCTTTGATGATCATGCAATATTGAGACAGGAAAGCTGCCACTCAAGAAACCACAACAGAAGTAATACATTCTCAGTTACAATGAATAACTCTCTCAATTAAACCAAATGGACCAGCTGGAAAAAATGGACAATGTTTTGAGAAAAGTTCTTCAAATTGCCTGTTCTTCCAGTTATACCAATAGATTCAATTAAAAAATATCAACTCCACCTATAAGTTTTGCCTTGACTCAGTTCTTAGACTACTATTACTGAAGGATAACAGTCAGAGATGTGAGCCAAGACTCCTCATAATTCCAGTGGTACCACTTATAAATATAATATGAAGTGCAAGATATTAGAAATGCAACTATATCAGAAGTTCAGAAAATCAGTTTTATTTAAATGTAAATTAACAAACTCCTTTCCTCCAATCTTACAGAATTGCATAGTCCACTGATTTTAATTAAGATGGGAAAACTGTTTTGATAAAATAAGAAATGACCCCAACATGTGCCCAAAACTTAAAATTAAATTGAAGTGAATAGAAGAGAAAAATTATTGTTAGAGTTAACTTTTCCTCTATGTTATTTTTATTCTTTTTTCTTCTTCTTCTTTCCTTTTTTCTTCCCTTTTTTCCCCTCTTTTTTTTTTTCTTTTGGTATTTACGAACTAGAAAGCCCAGGCTTCACTAAATCTTTCTTTTTATGAGTACGAATGTTAACAATGTACAAAAACATGGACATATTTATTGTAGATAAAGAATGTTTTCTGATTTTTTAAAATATTTTGAATGAACGTTTCATTCAAAATTACACTTAGCACATATAATGGAAGGTACATGCTGAAAATTTCTGCTTTGTGTCTAGTATAAAGAACATTCACAAAGTCTAATTCACATCACTAGACACAGCTTGGAAACTACAAGGATTTTTCTGGATATTGTTCAGAGGTATGAAAAATCATTCCAGAGCAATAGTAAAAATGTCCCTTGAATTACCTGAATATAAAAAAAAACACCTCTCAACAACAAAAATCCAAACAAACAAAAACACAAAAGCCCCAAAGACACATTGCATTGTGATCCTGCCATTCGTATTTAAAAACTCTAAATAATCAGGAAGATGAAAAGCAACACATGATAGTTGACAAGCTGCTCAAAACTACTCAGAATATAAGCAAAATTGTGTCAACACAGTTTACAAAGGAATGGCTGAATGACACACTGATGTTACCAGGGCTTCAGCAGTCAGCCTTCTTGATTATCCAGCTCTTAATAGGTGTCCTGGCTGCAAGGGTATTCTAGACCATGAACAACATCTCTGCTGTTGTTCCTCAGACCTTTCAAATTACTTGTGTAAGCTTTGCTTTAAACTTCAATGGGCTGAGGTTTGGTTTTTGTTTTTTTTTTTCACTCAGAAAATCAGCCCATGACAGAAGATAGCTACTTAAATACTCTTGAAGATAACGGCCATGGAGACAATTACATTCCACCTATGCAGGCTGATATGGCTCAGATATGGCACAGGCTGATGGCTCAGATAAGAATGTAAACTTTTTATTTTGCCTTGTATACATATTCATGTTAGAATATGTGTATTTTTTTATTAGAAGAATTAAATACTTTGAATAAATATGTGTGATGACAAACTATTTCCTCAATGAGTACATCAGTAGAAAGAGGCCTGGATGTTAAAGATGTACATAGCTGCATAACTTGTAATTACAGTGGATAATGTTCTCCACATATCACAAGAAGGAGAAATGTAGATCTTACTTTCCTAACATTTCTATGAGCAGTGAAATTCTAGAAGCATGAATTACCAGGGATGAATTAAAGTACAGAGGTCCTACTGAATATACACACCCACATTGTTTGTACTTGTAAGTATTGTGGTATGCACTATCTGGTAATTGATTTAACTATCCATTTTCATAAGATTCAAACCGAGTATCAGATACTGCCTGCTTTAGAAATCTATTAATATATTAATTACTGCATCAACCTGTTACTATCACTAGTTTTCTCTGCCAAGTCAATATTGCCATCTCAATTTGAGTCTTTCCTAGAGGTAGGGGGTCAATTATAATACCCATAACACCTTTCAAAGGTAATTGAATGAGGTATATTTAATGGTAATGAATTCTGAAAGACATAAAACTATACTAAGATTCTGGTTTTCGGGAATCTGTTTTCTTTCTGTTGAACTTTGCCCTTTGAGGATATCTTTAGAGGTGCATCCCAGGGAAATACATCTTCTGCAGAATAGGAATAGAGTACGGTCTTCTACATTGTCTGTAGTCTCTCCAGCACTCAGTGTTGTGTAGGCAAATCTCTCTAACACTCATTTTGTACAGTCACTGATGTATTTGCAGTTCTCTACCGCAGCTGCTGACACATAACCAGTTATTTCACAATGAAACCTATAATAATGGTTTCTTTCCTAGTGAAACTTTGTCAAAACTGGCACCTAGATACTATGATTGCTATGGAACAAATAGCTGAGAGAGGGAAAACTAGCCTGAGCACTCCACTCTTTCTTCTGTAGAAATATGTGTGCAAAAGCATGAATGGCTAGAAGTCATGGTAATTTCTCACATATTTCAATTTTCTTTTTAAATCCTGAGCAGTGTTACATTTACATCATTTTACAGTTCAACTTGTCTTTGCTGGTCTAATACCAAATGAGTCTTCTCTAAAAAGAAATGTATGTATATTTCAATTATAAGCATACATAAGCGTATATGTCTGTATACATACAAAAAATGCATATATTTTTAATTATGTTTTTTGTACTTTTTGAGATGCAGAATATCACCATGTAATCCATAGTAATGAGAAGAAAGAGGACTGAGCCTGTCACAAGCTTGTCTCTTACCACTCCTGTCCTTTCTTTTTTCCAAATGCATCAAAACCAGCACTGTCCTCTCTTTCTTCTTGCCTCTGCCCCTGTGCCACAAAGTCAATTGTTTGTAGAACTTTCTCCTAAACTTGTATAATGGATTGCCATCCAGTGCATAAAAGTTGCTTTAACCTCATCAACAAAACCTAATGTAACCACAAATTCTGGCTGAAAACACATGCCAAACTTCAGTCAAGTAACTGTATTACCCCGTTGTTGTAACTTTTCTGGGGATTATTTTCCTTAGTGATTTTGTCACGTTTGATATAACTGTATAATTTGTACACCTGCATTTTCTAACCAGAAGCCTAACCTGTGGCTACATATTTTGAACAGATGGATCTGTTACAAAAAATAGATCAAGACAGTGTATTTTAAACAAATGGGAACCTACTGTGCTTGGACTACCAAACAGATTCTCCTTTTGACACAGGCTTATATACATACCCTTTGGTGAGAATGCAACTAAAACCACAATTCTAATGAAGAAACATCTAAAACTTGCAAGGGCAAACTAGGGTGGAACCTTTTAAACAGTAAACACAACAAAAAAGTTCCAAAAGGGCTCAAGAACTCTGTTACAAGACAGTGGGAATAAGACAAATGGTAATAGCTAAGTGGCTTCCAAATTGGCTTCCATACTCTGAGCTTTGTGGACACAGTAACGTGGGCTGCAACTGGCAACAAAACGTTACTGCATTACAGTGTTTTCCAACTAGAAGTTCAATGCATAAGAAATGTTCTGATTCATAGGAAGTGCTGAGGGTTTAAAAACATGAGCTATATAAAACATTTGGGAACACAGCTATTTTCTCTGAGTGAGTATTGCCTTTTCGTATATGTTCTCCACTACTTACTCCATTCCTGTAGTGCTGGCCAAGTTCGGGACTAAACATTACCCAAGTCCCAACATGCAGTGCTTCCTCTTGCCTGCACAGCTCTGCAAGGCTATACACAGACATCTGTGGCTTTTAATCCTATTTTTCTATTCCCAGGCATTTGCATTCCTTGGGGTTTTTTTTCAGTCCATTAAATATGACCTTTGCATGTTCTGTTGGGGTTTTATCATACAGTTAATGCATGACTTTGTCCTCAGAGGCAAAGTGTATGGAAACAGCCCATGTTCTACCCAAAACAACAATTTTTCCCCCAGCATGCAAGAAAACTTCCCTTTAACTGCGACAATATTAAACTGTGCCTCAGTGACTGATGCTGCTGTGACTGTTTGAAGAAGCTATTCAACCACAGGACTCAGGACCCAAACCTTACCTTTCATCCTCCTCAAACACAGCATTTCACCCTCAGTAGTTGTTTATAGGAACATTATTACTTTGCGTTTCTACCACGGTTAATCTTTCTTGTTCTAATATCAGTAATAGGCAGTTACAAATAACAAGACTGATTATAACAGGAAATACATCAATCTTAACGTATGTTAAATACCAGGTTATATCTGCAGTATTTGAAGAACTGTGGAGAAGGCTTACAGCATGGCACCAGAGCTAATGACAAGAGCTGTAGGAAGAAGCACTGAAGCTCATAGTGGAATGTTGTTTATACCTCACTGCCTGCCTGGGTTGTGTGGTTTTTGCAAATGTGTATTAAGAAAAGGGTGTCCACAAACTGTTTGCATATGGTCTGTGTTGACTTATTAAGCTCACTTTTACGGAAGATAAATTTCCATAAAATGAAAACATAAGTCACCCACAACTATATCCAGTTCTAAAATCAAGAACTGTCTTTTGACATTTTCCACATACTTAGGGCAATCTTTCCTTTCAGAATCAGGCACTCAGGACCCTGCTAAAATTCAGAAGTTTCCTTGATTTGCAAGACACAAGGTCAAAAGCAAAACAGTCAACAGCTTCTCCTGGACAAGAATAAAAATTAAGTGTTTCTAACATCTGTTTCCAGTATAATTTATGAGATTAATAAAATTCTCCTTTATTTAAGTGGCCTTGGACAATGTCTGTGAAATACAGTGTGTAGGCTGGACAAAAGAACGGCTGGCTCATGGGTGCTCTGGGCAGAACACTTACTGCAAGGTGCAGGCTGTACTCAGTGTACCTTCAGCTGGGTACATCATGCCAGCAGCAAACTCCCAGGAGCTGGAACAGTACATGAATCAACTGCCATCACTTTTTTTTTTTTCCTCCTTTTTTGCTCTTGCTGTCTGCTATTATGCTTCTACGCATAAAAAGCATTCCTTAAGCTCTTGGCTCTGTCTGACAGCAGTGGCTATGTGGTTCACAGATGGCTCACGGAGACTTTAGCCCCCTGTTTCTGTTGACTCTTGCAGGCACTGAGAGTTTTGTCTGTGACTAAGCAAATCTAAAAGTAGCTTTCTTTACATGAGGTGTTGTCAAGGATATTCATTTGTTTCTTAGCCACTGCAGAATATTTTCCCAACTGTCTCAACTGATAATGGCTAGGAGGGCATGCCCTTCTTATTTTCCAGTAGCATGATCATACTTGCTCTGCAAGAGGAGAAGCGTTGTCTCTGCTGGATTGGCAACAGTTGTCCAGTAACCACAGTGCAGCACTGTGTTTTGTAGCTCCAGGTCTGTAACTAGAACAGTTGGTGCCAGAAAAGTGCATTGGCTAGGTGAGGACATTCTTTCCCTTCAGACAGAAAGCCATACCAGCCATAGGCTAGCCAGGCTGGTAAAGAGGGATTTAAACTAATGTTGCAGGGTAAGGGGAATCACAATCCATCCAGCTACTGTCAGTTTGGTGCCAGTGCCAGCAACACATGCCCAGAAACTGGAAGGATCGCAGATAAGCAAGAAAGCACCTAAAGTGCAGCTCAAAGGAATTCCAGCCACTCCAGCCAACAAGTCAGCTTCATAGAGGGCCCAGCTTAAATGCCTCTATGCTAACGCACTTAGTTGGGGTTTTTAGCAGGGCCTGTTGTGATAGGACAAGGGGTAATGATTTTAAAATACAAGGAGGTTGATTCAAGCTGGATTTAAGGAAGAAATTTTTTACAATGAGGGTGGTAGAACACTGGGCCAGGTTGCCCAGAGAGGTGGTAGATGCCCCATCCCTGGAGACATTCAAAGGCAGGTTGGATGGGGCTCTGAGCAACCTGATCTAGTCAGGGATGTCCCTGCTCCTTGCAGGGGGTTGGACGAGATGACCTTTAAAGGTCCCTTCCAACCCTAACTATTTTGTGATTCTGTGAGTCTAAAAAGAACTACATAAGCATTTTTTTTTACTGTATGCAGAAAGCAATTCCTGATTTTAATGGCTGGGTATGTCTACAATATGCTGCTGTTACCGAGAACAAAATGGGCAGGCTGTAACTGCATGTCTGAAAACTGCCGTGATGTTTCTGTAGGTCCCAATAGGCAGAGTATAATCGACATGTGGTGTTCTATGAAGCTTGCAAATGTCTCAGAAACATCATGTTGCTGATGTTTCTGGTTTCTGAATGAAAAAAACAAACAGAAATTCGATATGGATGTAGTGTCAAGTAGTTATTAATAAGTATAGTTATCTTTACTATGAAAGGGCAGCTGCTATTGTCAAAGGAATTGTCTGTTTTTATCCATTAAAGAAGTAAATCTGGTTTTAATGCCATTTGTTACATGGGTCACATTGTGTCTGGTTAGATCAGCCTGTGTTGTATCAAAAATGCACACTGTATATGCAGACAAAGCCCAAAGCAATACAGTACAGGATATATTTTCAGCCTAATAAGTGGGAAGCTACAGCTGTGTCTTCTACCAACGATGACAAGTATTGTATTTGCTTTCAAACATGCAGTTTTTCACTATAGGCTAAATGTGCTGTAGGCAGAAGTTACCTTAAGAGAATGCAATAGGCCTCAAATCAAGTGTGTCACCTGAAATCTGTAATACAGCTAGGAATAATTACATACCCTCTTTACATTCATTATTATTGTTAGTGTTATTGTTATTGGTGTGTAATGTACTATTTTATCAGTATGGTACAACTGTAACCTTTAGATTCTCGCAAGCTCCCTGATACAGGAAGATAGCAGGTTTTGGAGCTGGAGTTCTCACATACTGGGTAACATTGCAAATCCTGCTCCAGAAACAATTCTTAGTAAGCAGGATTGAAGAGGGACATAGTCCAGTGAGCTCCAGCCACAAAAACTATTTTGTTCCCACCTATTTCTCCATATGTTCTTTTTCCTTTCCCTCTTAATCATTTCACCATTATCTGGACTCATTACTTAAACTTTTTCTCTCATGTCTTAATTTTACTTCATTTGTCACTCAACCTTATAATAATCCAACTTTACAACAATTACTTTACTAAAGACAGAAATGAAAAGGTCTTAACAATAACTCCGTTTTCCTAGACTTGGTTAGGCAATGATGGTATCATAATTCGTCTTTATATTTGAAATATTTAGCTATTGGTAAGGAAGGAAGTGAACTTTAAGCCTCATAACATTGCTTCTACCTAATAGTGACCATCTTCCTTTTACCTCCTGCTTATGTGCCTTTCTTATTTCTGTCCTATATTTGAAGTATAAGTCCTCTGGGGAAGGAACTATCTTTTTTTTTTTCTTTCTTTCTTTTAAGTTACACATAGCACACGTATACTGTATCTAAAAAATAATGCCAAAGTTCTTTTCCCAACACTACCCTTCCAGTCATATTCTTCCAAAGCATACACTGTCTCACACACAGAACTCTAAGGTCAGAAGCAGTACGAGACATTCACATATGGGCATAACTTAATTGAAGCATGCAAGTAGGAGGAAGGTTCCGGGGGCCTCTAACTCTTCTGCAAAATCCAGTGAAAGAAAGGGGTAGTCCTGAAGGACTGCAAACTAAAATATGAATTGTGGCACATACACGCACGTAAGAACACACACATATTTGCGATCAGCTGCTTTTACACTTCTTGTGGTTTATGGCTGCTCATAGAATCATAGAATCTTTAAGGTTGGAAAAGACCTCCAAGATCATGAAGTCCAACTATCAACTAACACCACCATGTCCACTAAACCATATCCTGAAGTGCCATGTCTACACATTTTTTTAACACCTCCAGGGATGGTGACTGCACCACTTCCTTAGGCAGCCTGTTCCAGTGCCTCACCACTCTTTCAGTGAAGAAATGTTTCCCAATATCTAATCTAATCTTGCCCTGCTGCAACTTGAGGCCTTTTGTCCTATCACAAATTTTTTTTTGAGAAGAGACCAACACCCACCTTCCTACAACATCTTTTCAGGTAGTTGTAGAGAGCAATGAGGTCTTGCCTCAAACTCCTCTTCTCCAGACTAAACAGTCCCAGTTCCCTCAGCGGCTCCTCATAAGACTTGTGCTCCAGACCCTTCACCATTGGTTTAGAAGGTAACTGTTTGGATGGCTCTTCCCTGAGCAAATCCAGTACTAATTGCTATGCAGGAAGACAATTAACTTTTGTATAGGATAATTTTATGTGGTATATAAGTCCAAACAAACTTTTCCTATAGCTTTTCAGGCATTTTCTGAAATGTGTATTTTTTTCATCAGAAGGATTTCTTCTACCTATAAAGGAGATATTTTGGCACATGAAAGAAGGAAACTTGAGCCATCCAAATGAATTTGGGACCTTTATGCTAAATGGCGAGTAAAGACAACACAACCCCTTGATCCGTATTAAACATGTTCCCAGCAAACAAAGCCTTTTTGTCTCGGAAATGGACACATTTCTGTGGCTTATAGTGTACAAGTGTCCTTTCTTGATCTTCATGAAAAGTAATTCTTTTTTTTTAGTAAATACTTCTTAGCTGCTATTAAAAAATTCTTTTGTTTAAAAGCTCCATCTATTTCATTTTTAAAATAGTGCAATTCTTCCAACATGTTGCATATGGAAAATTTGCTTATCATATGCAAATTTCTGATGATCATTATGAATAAATTAAATTCATCACTGTAAAACTATTTGTTTCCTTTCAAGAGGAAAAAACATCGTGTATGTATTTTTTTACTATATTTGAGTTTGCTTTGTGAAATGCCTTTACACGAATACTTAATTATTTCTGAATTATGCAAGCCAGTAGCTAGAAAATAAAGCAAGTTTTAAAAGACTATAAACTTGTGCTAAGTTTCATTAGAACACCTGCACTGGCTGTGAAGCAGAGCAGTCAATAAAATCAATGACATCTACCTTTAAATAAAATACAACGTCAAAATAGATTCATTATATACTTGATAAAGGTCATGTGCCAGGGGCATTCAATATCCTAAAACTATAGAAAAGAAGGAAAAGTCAGCCTCATAGAAGAAAAATCAAGATCTGTTTCTTCTTTTATACCCTGGCTTCCTTTCTCTGTCTTTACTGACCTTGGTGTTCTTTTTCTTTAATTTGTGTACAGTTTGGCTGTGTTTGAGGAAGTTTCTGCACAGCATCACAGCTATGCAAGATTATTAGATGCAGTTTATCTGTCTCTAAAAGGCAGCCATGCGCATTTGCTTGTGATACCAAGGCTTACCTCTTTTCAGTAACCCTGCTTATTCAATAGCAGAATTACTTGGGAATCTATTAACTGAGTTAGTATGAGGAAGAAGAATTGAGAATGAAAGGGAAAGCCTATATTAGCCTATAGAATTTTTAGTCCAAATATTTTTTCTTCATTTGGACAAGAGGATTTTTTTCAGAAAAAAAAAAAAATATCCCATCATGGCTTGCAAGATTAATACAGCCCATTGCTTTTCTTCAAGAGGCCAATGAGAACAACTTCTGGACCAGCAGATGCTGCAAAGCATTGCCTTCTGCCCACCAGAGCTCCCTGTGAGAGACGTAGAAACCAGTGTGTTTGGCAGCTGCTGCTATGCAAGACGGGAGAGAGCACTACTGGATGAGGAGAGGTAATGTGGTCCCAAAACCCAGGTATAACCTCCTTGATTGTTTTGCTTGGATCACGCATGCTTTGGAGGCATGACACCAATTTCTCACATTATAAGGGAAATACAGTCATTGTTGAAATAGCTCAATGCACAGTGAAAACCGATTAACCTATGCATTTGGGAAACTAGGAAAGAAGGAAATGTCTTCCTGCCCTTCAGTGGAAAGTTGACCTGAAACACTAGATATGGTTATTAACATAAGAAGAATGTTTACAATAATATAAAATCTGATGTCTGGCAACCAAAGACTTGTTTTTAATTATAAGGCAGCTGGCCCAGCCTAAATTAATTGTAGCATCAAAGGTAGTCAACTACATCATGGCAAAAACTTTGTTTTGTGTGTAGCATATGTTCCATTAAGATACCACAGCATAAAATGCATACTCTTTTGGTTGTGGCGACATCACCTTAGTAAGGCACAGTGGTGTCATCTTTTTTTTCAAGAGGTAATTATTTCTTATGAGCAGTGATCCATAGTGTAGTATATTGTGCAAAACTCCTAAGCTGTTAAGAATGAAAAGTCGGCTGGTAGTTATTAAATTAAATGTCTCTCTAGGTCAATTTTTGGCACATAAATATATGTAAATAATTTTTATTTGCAATTATAGAATCACAGGGCCACAGAATCATTCAGGCTGGAAGAGATCTTCAGTGATCTCTATTCCAACCTCCTACTCAAAGCAGAGTCAGGTAGCAGTAGCTACCTGAGCAGTAGCTCAGGTATTTATCCAGTTGGGTTTTGAACACCCCTGAGGGTGGGGACTGCACAACCACTGTTTGACTGCCCTTAAGGTGAAAAAGTGTTTCCTGATATTAAGTCAGGCCTCATTTTTCAACTTCGGTATGTTGTCTCACACCTTCCACCAAGCCCCACTGTGAAGAGCTCAAGACTGTCTTTTTGCTGAACTTCCCCCACCCCATCCCATACGCAGATGCTGGAGGGCTGCTGTTAGGTCTTTCTGAATCTGTCTCCGCCCCAGGCTGAACCAGCCCTGGTTCCTCAGCCTCTCCTCACTGGCTGAGTGCTCCAGCCCTGACCATCTTGGTGGACCTTGCTTCAGCTTGTCAATGTCTTTCCTGTACTGGGACACTGAAAACTGGACCAGGCTTTGGATGCAGTTTAACAAGTGCTAAGTAGTGGGGGATGTAGCAACAAAATATTGCCAGGCTTTTTTCCAAGCACTGTCCCATGGCCATCCCTACTTTGAATTGACCAGCATGCATCTAAGTTAATCAAGCTAATAAAGGCTTGGCTTACTTTCTAAAACTGACAAGTTCAGTATTGACGCATCCATAAAGAATTTACATTATTCTTTGTTCTAGATATTCAAGATGCATGCATTTTTCCATTGCTATAATTATAAATTCGCAAAAAAGGTAAAAATAATAAATTAAAAAATTAAGCTTTGCAGTAATGACATAGCTGAGAGGGAAACAAAGCATTGTTGTTACTATTCAGAGACAACTGACCGTGATGAAGGTATAGGCTGTTTCCCTGGCAATACAGATACTGAAGTTTCATTCTTCACCACGCACACACCCAGTCCTTGGAAGCATATCTACAAATATTGTTTTAATAAATGTCTTGTTCCTGAAAAACTGTGTCATTAAATAATATAATATCTTCAGTTAGAAAGCAAGGGATAACATAACTAAAACCTGATCACTGTTTAGTTAATGTAATTTTATTACATTTAGATAACAAGAAGTTAGACAATCATTTAATTTAGACACTGATATTTTTGTGAACTAGCCTCCTGCATTTATAGACAGAGGCAATTGCACACACAGTTATTATAGTTTTCTGGAAAAATGACAGAAACCCCTTGCACAATTCACAAAATTGCTGTGAATCTCTATAGAGTGTAAATATCCCTCTCTGTAAGGAGAGGGGAAATATGATTGGCTCACAGGCAAAAAAAAAAGATTCCAAAATTTTGGTGCATCCACTGGGGATGCTAAATGAGGAAGCAATTTCAGTTATGAAGAGAGTAAGTTCTCTATATGGTGAGTATGCAACAATTTTTCTTGGGGAGTGGGGAGTGGTGAGGAATCATTGAATGGAAGACAAAATTTCCTGTCATCCAAAACTTCTTTTCAGTGTTGCTCTTCACAAGTTTTAACATTTTTCTTTCACACTTGGTCTTACAGCTACTGGGAATATTTTTGCAACTTGAAAAGTTGATTTAAAAAATTAATTTGCAACTGAGGAATTTAAATTATTTTGGTGCTCATATTCCACTTTTATACTTAAAAATTCCTCTCAATTACCATTTGGTACAACCTAAATACTCTTCCATGGAGATTCAGCTTTTGAGTTTATATTCAGACATGCTTCTATAAAAGATTAACTGTATTTAAGAAAGGTAGAGCATATCATACTCAGACACCTTGATATATTAAAGGGTTAATTTGGTCAGCTGTCCTGGTTCTGGCTAGAATAGAGTTAATTTTCACCTGAGCTGGGAGAGGAACTGGAGCTGGTGGCCCCTGTGGCTGGGGGACACAGCTGGGGTAGGTTACTAATTAGCCAACAGCTGAGATAGTTCATCCAAGTTAGCCAAAGGGCTCTTCCACACCATGTGACATCATGCTCAGTATATAAGTGAGGCGGGTGCTGAAGGGAGCCTCCTGCTACTCAAGAGGAAGCTGGGTATTGGTGTCTGATGTGAGCTATTGTGCTGTAAATTATGTGCCTTAGTATTTTCTGTTTTTGTTTGTTTGTTTGTTTGCTTTCTGTCTCTGTTTTGTTTTCTTCTGTTGTTCTCTTAAACATTTTTTATTTCAGCCTGTGATTTTTGCCTTCTTTTCTTTACCAGTTCTTCACCCTGTCCCATTGGAGAGTGGGGGGAGTGAGTGAGCGACTGTGGAGCTTGATCCCAAGGGGGCTAAACTACAACATCAGCTTTAAAATATATGCGTGTTTGCGTTTTTCAGGCAGTTTTATTGCACCGCAACTAAATAAGAATTTAGTTTATTTCTTGTTAAACATGTGAAATGTGACAAATGAAACCTCAATGAACAATGACATCAAATGGTGCCAAATGAAAAATGACAGCCTCCTGTTCATTACTTTGCAGAAGCTTCCTTCAAATACTAATTTCCCAAAAGATTCTGTAGCTAACTACTCTTTGGACGCTCCTTGTTTATTTTATATATTCCACTGACGAACTGCTGGAAGAACTGTTTCCAGAAAGTATCAAACATCAGAATGCAACTTTTTCATCACCCTTCATCTTCTAAGGCCATTCTTATTTTTCACATGTGGCAATGCATCTTACTAAGGCTGTTGTCAAAGATTAAGATGAGATCTTGATAATTAAGTTGATTATTGGCCTGCCAGTTTTGGGCACATATGTCTACAGGAAGAGCAAGAGAGTGGTGTTAGCTAAAGGCTTCTATTTATAGCTACAGATAAGGATCATATATAGATAAAGGGTTTAGTTTGGAGAAGAACTCTGTTCTTAGACTAGTCAAACCTATGATCCCAGGGTCTGCAGTCTACTTATGTACTCTGTGTAAAAATAGTAGTGACCCTGTAAGAATGCATCATGCAGAGGGTAAAATAGACATGATGACCAGTTATGCACAAGCAAATCAAAAGTGCTGCAGAACCCTAGGACTACTTGAACTGTCCAAGCAAGAGAACAGCCCAAGGTGGTCTTGGGCTGTGTGAACTAGCACTCACCTAAACAACTCCTGGGCACATCTGGGAGTCAGCATGGGCCAGGGACCATTCCCAACAGGCACTGTAACTCAAGCACATGTTGTCTGGGCTGCAAGGGAATTTAATAGTATGCACGTGGGCTGTTTCTTGCCAATTGGTCTCAGTGGATGGTACAGTGGTCCTGCGAACATTTGGTTGACTAGTGCGGATTCTGATCTAGTCAGGGATGTCCCTGCTTCTTGCAGGGGGGTTGGACTAGATGACCTTTGAAGGTCCCTTCCAACTCTAACCATTCTATGATTCTATTTTTCCTTTACTAGTCTGCCTATGCAGTATATTGGAGTTGGACATGCCCTGTTCGAAGTTTGTGGAGCACAGGCCAGCACACACCTCCTGCTTTTCACAAAGGCTTTTTAATATGGGCTCAGCCCTGCCGTGATACAGCCGTGGCTTTGGGCTGTTTTCTGGAACGGTCAGGATGTGTCCGGGTCTGATTTTGGTATGCCACATGTGATGCTTATTATCAGACTACTTCCCAGGCAGCAGGATGACCCACACACTACTTAGGTATGTTTGATTATTAACAAAATTCAAATTAGGGTTACTCTTTACTCGTGCCATGTCTGGTAGCTTTTCCCGAACTCTGACCCTTTAGGAACTATTAGTTTCTCTGTAGAGACATATGCTTTGAATTTGTGCTAGTGTGTGTTCAAGTGATTTACTGTAGACTAATTAGATAATTTAATTGACACAATTAGCAGTAATATTTGTGGAAACAGCACATAATGCCTCACTTCTTGTGTCCTTGTTTTTGTCATGCCAATTATCCTCTGCTTTTCTAATGAAATGATTTTGTGGGAGACTCACAATGAGATACTGAGTGTGACATTAGACTTTTACTTTACCGTTAAAAAGGAAAACTCAACTCCTTGCTTTTCAAGGAGATATTTTGAGTCTATTCACCCTTTCTTATGCAAATCATATATTACACCATCCTGGCATATAGAACCCCTTGTGAGTTTTTTTTTTTGGTTTAAAATAAAAAGCCTAGTGTTCATCAGAGAGAGAGATGCTGATGGTACTGAATAGAGGGAACAATAGTGCAGCAGGTACTGTGGAAGCTTCCCCACAGAGCTCTGCTGATGGAGTTGAAGTTTGACCTGCAGTACACTCTGTTATTTTATTGTCACTGGATGCCAATTAAGTTCATCACTAAAACTGCAGCAACCTGTTCACCACAGTTTGATATCTCTGCTGAACAAACAATCTCATTCCCATGCAGAAGTTCATGAATGAGTGGACTGATATTCACCTGTTCAGCACACAATAAAATTGATTTTGAAATCAAGTAACTGTATCTTTTATCAGAAAAGTCCATTTTTCTACAAATGGAAACTAATATATCTGCTTAAACTGATGTGACAGTCAGAACACGCTATCCCAAAATGTTTGTGCACTGAACAGTTTTTCTAGGATAGAAATAGAGATCTGTGCATCTTGAGTCAGGAGCAGCTCAGTTTTGGCATCTAGCTGGTGCCTGCTCCCTGTTGTATATAATTTTCAGAGTCCTCATGTGCCATAAGCCTAGAAATTCAGCAACAACACTGGAAGTAGTGGGTATATGCACAGCTGGTCATATGATAATTCAGGCATTCATGGATTTGGAAAATATCATAAGAGGGAAGTTGTTGCATGTCAACTTGTGATATGTCTGACCTGCATGTATGTACACCAGATCATGAGACAAGGATATGACATATTGCTGAGGAGAAGTTACACCATGAGGTACTGACATGGTCCCATCACAGACCCTGTGTCTAGCAACTGTCTAAAAGATTAGGCATTTCTGTTTTGAGTTGGTTCTCACAAAGAAGCAAAGCACTGAATAGACAATACACAAATTCTTCTCTTACCACAATGATTTTATTCTTATGGGAAAACAGTTGAGATGATGAAGCTAAATGCATCTTATTTTGTGCCACTGGTTTTGTAACCTCAAATGTAGCACTAACCCTTAGTGTGCATCACATAACACAACTGTAAAATAGAAATTCTAAGCTCTATAAAATTTTTCAAGGGAAAAAAGTAAATTATATTGGGTTTGTTTAATCAAAATTCTTTTCTGCTCATGTGTTTTCTTTTCAACATCTGGACCTCAATTAGAAAGAGAAAATAATGTGTTTATAAGTCTGCAGAGTTTTCTTTATCTTTTTTTGTTCTGTGCTGCTGCAGTACTTTTCAGTTGTAGCAGTTATTTTATGAACTCATGAGCTAAGCAGTTCCAAATTGGAAAAGTACCAACCACTCCTACTATTCAACAAAATGTTTTCAAAAGCAGTTAAAAATACCAAGAAAAAAAAAATATTCAACCCTCTTTCTACATCAGATTCAAGCTTAGTAGTAACAAAAATAATCCTTTTGAGACCACAGTTAGGTCTTGTTTACACTGAGGATTTCTAAGAAAGAAATCTTGATGATTCTTTTTTTCTGGTATTGTCATCAGTGAGAGACCACTTGTAGACAGGAGTCCACTAGCCACATGCATTGTCACCACCATCTTTCACCTTTTCTTATGTTTCTTGAGGTGGTGGTAAAATCAGACATGTTGGAAGCAATCTAGTCCTCAACATAGCTCATTTTCAAGCAAGAATAAATGTTAACTAAACTAGTCAAATGAGTCAACTAGCTTTTTATAATTTCCAGATCAAACACAAGCACAGCAACTTGTAGATAAAGTCAGAGGTAATATTACCTGTTGCTGGAGATGGGAAACTGCAGTGACACTGGTGAAATTGATCTGTCCTGTACCTGACAAAATCTCTAGGTAAGAAAATCTTTCGCTGTGATGCTACTAGATGTTTGATGGTAAGCTACACAAAAATGAAATGGATTTGGTAACCTCTTAGAGAAAGCCTGTATGTCTGCACTGTATCTTTAGTTTGATTTTCTCTGAGACAGGCTGTTATAGTTTATACTTGTGTAGTAAGAAATAAATGAGAAATAAAGATGATAGGACTGAGGGAGGATACTATTTTAACACTCAGCTCTTTCATAGCCGTCTCCACCTGAAGGTCTGAATGATGTGTCTAATATTAACACATTTACTCTTTCAAGTTCACAGCATCTTTGTGCTGTGATAACTATTATTCCCACCATAGAACGCCCACCCACATGTAGAAGGAGAAAATGGTGTTATGGATGCCAGGACTATTCTGGGCTTTTCCATCTTCTCCTTCTTCTCTGAAACTTATTCAAACCTCTGAAATTCACAGCAGAATCTATATGCTAATATAGCTGGTGTCCTACTTAAATTCATTAACTATAATAAATAACAAAGTTATAGCCCTAGGTCCAATATAGAACTTCAGTTTCTATAAAAAGAGATACAGCAGTGTCTTTTAGGCACTGCCATTCAATTTGGTATACACAAGGATTTATGCAGTATACCATGCAATGTGGTCTCTCCCAAAATTACCAGGTCTAGTTGAAAAATTCTATGCAAGGAAAATCTCAGCTCCCATACTTCACTTGAACAAGGGAAACCTGAGTCCATGAAATATTTGATTTCATGTACCCTTGCAAAGAATGGAGTTCACTGCATTGCTTTTAAAAGACAGGTGATCGATAGAACCTGTGGCCACAATGTGCAGAACAGCTGAGTTGTTAGAGAATTCACCTGGAAACTCAGAGACCTGCTCAGGCTTGGATAATAAAAGATGGAAAGAGGCCTGAGGCTTTTCTCACTCGAATGCCTATAGCTATAGGCTGATCTCTACAAGTGCTGTGTAGAAACGGGATTAAGAGCATAACTGCATAAAAGTAGGTATCCCACTCACTTCAGGGTGGGATTTAGGACTTCTCCTTTCTGAGTGAATCTGTGAATCTGCAAATAGCTGAGCCAGGAAAGAACCTACTCATCTGCAAACAAAAAAAAAAAAAAAAAAAAAAAAAAAAAAATTAATTTGGTCAACAGCCATACAACACCTTATACAGCCAAGGGGAAGCTGTTCCAGGAGTGGTTTTAAACAGGACATGACAAGGACTCTTCAAGGGAGATATTGTCGCTCTGCAAAACAGACCTGGTTCCAGCAGTTCCCGCTGGCCAGGACTGAGATTTCCCAGAAATCCTCAAATACATTTAATCTGATGCTACTAAAATTCTTCTCCCACTACAGTTATCCATTGCTAGGATGTTACATTAACAGCGGATAGAGGCACTACCCTTTACTGTGCTTAAAAACTAAAGTGAATAAAAGTGCATTGTTAAGATCCAGTCAATGCAGGTTGTTCATACCTAAAGAAATTGAACAAATTGGGACTTCCTGAGGATTTAATACAGCACTCTACCTATCTTAAATTTCCAGTGGGTTTTAGGCAGGAGTTACTTACCTAAGGCCCTGAGCCAAAACAGCACTGGTAAGCACCTGGAGAACTGAAGAGGAGTGATCTGAGCTTTCAGAGCTCTTCAATATCATATTTAAGGATCACTGGTTTAGATTTAGGCAGAATTTCAGGTTCTGCCCAGGTCATGTTTTAGCACCTACATTGTTGTTTATTTTCTTTATATTTTTGCATCTGTTCCTTTCAGACAGGTCATAGTCTGTTTTAAGTAAGTCTATTTTTCTCCCTGCATGTTTAGGGGTGGAAAGCCTAGAGAGATGAAGAGGATTATTCCCGTCCTCTCTCTTCCTCTTCCTGAAACTCCTCTGTCATGTCTTTTGGGAAGTCAAATGCTGCACTGAGGGCAAAATCTGTTCTTATTGAAATCAAAGGGAGGTTTGCATTGACTTCACTGGAAGTAGTATCAAGTCCTTAACATGATTTAACCCAGAAAGAGCAGTTTTGTGAATCTGATTAAGCACATTCTGTAATAATTGTTCTGACAACTTGTACCTTCCTTTCCATGAGCTGACACTGAGCTCTAGGGTAACATGGCTCCCCTTTAGATGGAGATTAAATGATGCAGGAGATGTTATCTCATCTTTGACCTTCAGTACCACCTCCATAGTGAGATACATTGCTCTGATCTCTGGGAGGGGAAATCAGTCATGTTTTGCTGACTAAAACTGCCTTTTTCATAGCAAAATTACAAAAATACCTCAAGAAAAAAAAAATGCATGTTATTGCTTTGCACCAAAGCTGGCAAAACTGCACATTTTGCCTGTTTGGATTTGAGATTTAACACACATATCTGCACAGACCTCCCCCTCCTCAGTGTTCTCTGAACAGAATATCAATGTCACCAGAGAGGAGTCATCTTTCCTTTTTTTCTCTCCTTTTCTGCCGTTACTCCTCAGTGAGTTTAAATTTCATTTACTTTGGCAGGAGGGCTTTTTTTTTTTTGTTTGGCCGGTAAAAGTTTTAATCCACCTTGTAACACTACCTAAAAAGAAACGAAATTAAGCTGCAATGTGTACTAGGAGAGAAAGCCTACTTTATTTATCACCCAGTCCTACTTTACCATGCACTGACCTAATTACAGCCCACACCACAAGGGGTAGGAGGAGCAGCAGAAGGAGCGCTTCTGCCACCTAGTGACTCCTGTCCTCCGGCACTAACCAGCAGCATCCCTTTGTGAATTTTGCATTTTCGTGTCCCTAGCACTTGAGAGCAAATGACCTTCCCCAGCTTGTCTGCATGGATGCCGGGCTTATCTGCATACTGCTCTCTTCTGCTCTGTCACTGATTCAAAATAGCTTCCGTGGGTGAATTCTGTGCTAGAGCTGGCAATCACAGTAAGGCTGGTGGGATTTTCACATCAAATGATATAAAGTACAGAAAAAAAAAAAAAAAAAAAAAAAAAAAAAAAAAAAAAAAAAGCAGTGTTCAAACAGCGCTAATACATGTCTGAAACCAGAAAATATTTTGCATGCACAGATGTAGGCTGGGGTTTTCAAAGGAAACAAAGAGAGCTGGGTGTCATGAATCAGATGCACAAATGATTTAGTTCTTGAGTACTTCTACAAGATTTTGCTTCTCCATCTCCTGCAATTATAATTTAGGTAATCTTGTTCCTGTGAAATGACAGGTGATCATTTCTCTATGATACCATCTTCAACGTGAGCTTCGTGGACTGAAATGAAAAACAGAAGTATTTTCCTATTGCCATAAACATAAAAACACTACAGAGCAGACTCAGATTTAACTGAAAATTAAGGTCTTTTTCCAGTCTTTCCTTTTCAAAGCATTTAAATAGGTTTTTTTTCACAGCTGCTCTGAAGGTCATTTTTCTTAATTGGGATGTAGTTGCTAAATTAAATGTACATCATTGGCACCACTTGCTGTGCATAAGTGAAAGGATGTAGGCTCTTAAGGATTCCTGTAAGTAAATCTGAACATTCTTCCCCAGCATGTGTACACTGAAGCATGTGTACATCAGCTATTATTTTAAACTCTGTGTGTAAAAAAAAACCTTTCAATTTCCATCCTTTTTCAGGTGTTCTAGTGAAGAGGTCTAGTATAACCAACGCTTATACTTTCCTTATATTTTCATCTAAATATATTATAATGAATGAAAATTAAGGTTTCAGGATAAGGTTTCAGGATGTAACATTAAACAATCACAAATTACTCTGACAATTGCCTCCACAATTTCCAGACATTTCCAGACATGTTTTTTCGATACCGAGGGTGGTATGACCAAGGGCCTGTTAAAAACTGTGAAATTTATTCTGCAAATTTGCCTTCTCATTGTAAGGAATAATATCACTACCTTTCACAAAGATTTCATAGTGAGCCACTGATGTTAAACAGGGGGTTAATAACATTCACTCTGCTCCCTTCTGGACAACTCAGGTTGTCCAGAAAGGTACCTGATTTGAATGTGACATAGTTTCCTTCCAGCCTGTGTTCCCCTTTTGCCTCCTCAGAGTGGCCAGGATGCTGAGGCAAGGAGCAAAAGAAAGCTCTTGCCGCAGAGCCAAAATACAGCCAAAGGACTCGTGTATCCCCACAGACTTAGACACTCCTTTTGCTTGTCTTCTTAGAGTCCATCTCATCCTTGGCATCTGCTTTGCAGAAACTCTAAGCACTCTTATTTGCAACAAAAGCTGTGTTTTGCATTAATAGACTCCTATGCCATACCTGAAGATGCAAATAATCAAGATTGAAACATCTCACATTAACTGCTCCACATTAGTGTACGCTTTTCACCTTTATCTCCCTGTGTCTCAGTTCTCTGCACATAAAGAGGTGGTAATCCTCTCACAGAGGTGTTGTGAAGATAAAGGAATTGTTTATGAAGCGCTCACATATGTCACTGGTAAACACTGTAGAAAAACTCACAGGAGGAACAGATCAAAACAGTGTGCAGTAGATAAGTTACAGAAGTACACATTGAACAGTGAATAGAAAGAGGTTGAAAAATGTTGGCTAAGAGAGCATTATGCATTCTGTACATTGACTGGAACAGGGATCCTATAGAACGATATAATGTAAATAATACAACTTTATATTATAGAGTCTTCATACCAAAAAAACACCTCCACAGAATGATCAACACTGCACAAATGGCCTCACTTTTGTCCCACATAGTTGCATGTCTTACTAAAATTCTAGGACCTTAAGCATGTTTCTGATTGTCTCCTATGTTGCTCCTCATGCCATGATTGCTGCTGTAATCTCACAGGTCCAGTAGAATCAGAAGCTTCTTGCTCCTTCCATAGCAGTCAATGGATAGAGAGTACTTGACACTGTAGTCTAACAATGTTCCTTTGATATATTTTCAGATGTAATAATTTGTGTAATTTTCACACTGCTTATTTCCCTGGAATCCTGGTTCTTTTTAAATCATAAAGGAAATGCATTTAATATCTAGTTTGGGTTATCTGTCAAGATGGAATTAGGCACTATCTAATCTGTCTGTGATGTCAGATGTATTATAAATAGGTCAGAAAATAAATAAAAATTCCCCTCTCACCCACAGAATTTTTGCACTTGTTTTTTTGAGTGTAGTGTTATTAAGGAAAGGTAGTGTGATAAAAAGTGAAAGGGGTGATGTTTTCTGTTCTATTGTTAGGGCAAACAAGGGAAAAGGTTACTTTAAAACACCCATGGCGCTTAACGTGTTGCTTGCAAGTATTTGTCCTTAGTTTCATCTACATGATGTTTAGTTCAGATTGGAAGCATGCTTCTGAAGCTACGCAACATTGCCACCATTTTCTGTGTTTTGGATCTGTGTTTTGACTCTTATGGGTCTTGTGCAGTGGTTTTGGAGAGATTTCGGAGTGCATGAACTGAATTTGTTCCAGGTTTCTATCAGCTGGAAGGAGTACTCTAGGAGTGTGCCTGGTGCATTTCTGTCTCAAATGGAAACTCGGTAAATGGGACCAGACTGGAGCAATTCCATTCTGAAATGGATCTAGGCTGGACTTCACATCCTCAGCACAAAGTATTTTACTCTACTTGCAATTGTAGACAGACCTTTCCAACTACCTGTCCTTATCATTCTTAATGGAAAAAAATACATATAATTTTCCAAGTATGTAGAGATGTTTTTAGAAAATCAGCAAAGGTGTCAAATCCAATTTGATATTAAAAATTCTTAAAAAAAAAAAAAAACAGGGAGCAAAATTTAGTTTTTATGTCATGGGAGAAAGCAAATATTTGAGAGGGAAATTAAAATCTGTCTGTCACAGAAATTCAAATTTAGCTGGAATTTGAGCTACAAAAATTACAAATTGAATGCCTGTATTCTTCCCGTATCGTGACTGAGTACTCTATTTTGCAAAGTGTAGGTAACTTGGGGATTATCTAACATTTTCTCTGTTCTGTTTGGGTCATTACTTTGCACAAATACATATTAAAATGTTATTTGGGAAAATCTATTTTCCTTAACCCAAATGTGCCATGGGTATAGTCAAGAAAATGCTTAAGTGCTTATAAATTAGGCACAGCAGAGTCTTTCAGAACACCTGCTGATGGCCATTGGCACCTGAGTATGTCTTGTCCAAACAAAGAAGCACAATGACAGCATCCTCAGCAAAAGCAATTTTCTCTCATTCCTCTCCAGGGAACTCACTCTTTAGAGAGTAAAAAGTCCCTAGACAGGGCAGGGGAGGGGAGCAAATAACTGTGCCAAGTCAAGTGTCTGAAAATACAACAGCTGAGAAGGGCAACTTGTAGTTGAATTCATTGAACAATGTGTCCTGTGTAAGGAGATGTCTGCTGATTGCTAGCCCAGATGTACAGAGGGATGTTGCCTTCAGGGACCAGAGAGGAAACAGTATTTAAAGCAAAGGCCCTAATCTGGAAGGCAAGAGACATTATTCCCTGAAAAACTAAAAAAAAAAAGAATAACTATGCACTACTACTTTTTTTAAAAAAAGTTTGATCGTCTCCCAGAGAATGAGAACAATGAAAGAAAAAACAGTCAATAGATTCTTAACCGGCTTTGCTCCTGCTATTTTCTGTGTTATCCAAACCAACCGCTTGGTTTAGAACTATCTTGAAAAGTTTGCATCTCCTTTCTCCAGATAATATGCACTTGCACAATTCAGAGTCCCAACTAGTAGAGGAAAAAAAGAGGATGCAGTCCTTCCCATAGAGTTTTAGGTTATGTCTACAGTGCTAAAACTATCTACTCTGACCTGAATACCAGGGCGTCAGGACCTGGGAATGAACGGAGGAGCTAAGCTTTTTAAGAACGTAGAGGTACCCTTAGGGGATTTAGTGTTATTTTTATAGCTAGAAATCCATTTCCAAAAATTGATAATAAACAGAGATCCTCTACCCTGGAAGAACATTCTACAAGTTGGAGCCAGAGAATGTGACTGGAGCCTTGTAAAACCTAGAGGATCTTAGTGAAACCAGATGGGCTTGGCATATCAGTCTAAACAGCAAAGTTGGGTTGAGTCCAGAAAGGGAAGCAGATTGGGACACTGCTCCATAGAGTAGGAGAGGGGATTGCATTTCTTCCTGCAGACAGCTCTGCACAAGCCTCTTGGGAAACTGTCCTGACACAGTGAGCAGTTAAGAAGACCTCATTTCCCTGCTTTAATTAGCAGATTTTATGACCATCCTAGTTGTGGAGAAATCACTTCTACTTTTAAAATCACTTATCCTTGAGGCTCATAAACTAAATCACTATTTTTATCATGAGAGCACCTCTTGTCCCAACCAGATCAGGTCTGACATGACTGGCACTGTACAAACACAGCAATCACTGTTTGCAATGGCATAGACTACACACAGTATCAGATATCTATAGGAAAAGTAATCTCAGTGGAAAGCATCCCTAGATACAGTTAGAAATTCTTAATTAAGTTATCCTTAGAATCCTACCACACAAACATCTTCTAAATAACACAATTTGAAAACTATGACATGTTATGAAGATATTCAATATATTTCTGGAGCAAACATTTCCACCCGAGTGCAGTTGCTATAAATTATGTTGCCAAGTGATAATGGATATTAGCTTGCTAGTGACTATAAGAAAGTGATTGTGTTTACATGGAAAATAGGAATACATTTCTCACACCTTCACTTTCGTCTGCTGTGCGATTTTACAAATAGGGTTGCTGGTAGATGTGGCAGTGGTGCTCCTTTGTTGCAACATTTATTTTAGTACAACTTGATTCTAAAATGTTATGCAGAGCTGCATTATATTTTAATCTGCAGGTGGATTAGATGAAGAACGATCCCCTCCAGGGACACAGATTTTTTTTTTTTGTTGTTCTGATTTTTAAGAAGGAAAATGGTTTGAGGCAAAGTTCCAGCAATAGAGAAAACTTGCTTAAGTCAACAATCAGGTACTGTGAGGAGCAATATGTCAGAACCACTAAGCCAGAGTGACGCACAGATTCAATGTAAATCCCATGATCACTGAATGAATCCACTTATTTCTCACAGCATCTGCAACCTGCTGCTCCGCACCTCTTAGCTGTAGAGTGACTCTGCTGTTGTCGATTGTGTCCCTGCACACGCTGTGTCCTTTAGCTGCTCCCACATGGATAGCAAGCATATATGTAGCAAAGAAGCTATGGAAAATAATATTTGGGCAGAATATAGTTTCTGGTATAGAAACTATGCTACTAATTCAGGAGAAAGTGAAAGAAGTTGGGAGGGCGTATTGAATAATTTTAAATTTGGCTGACACACAGTCAAATGCAAACACTTCTGTGACATGTTACACTAGTATTCTGTGCTACATAAAAGATCTTTAAGATCTTCCTCGGGTGCCAAAATATAGTTCCCTTAATTTTGAGTTTGGTGGTTTTTTTTTTTTGGATCACTAGAGAATATTTTAGTTATATATATGACTCTCCTAAAATGCCAAGTAGCATGTCACATCCACTTTTCCTTTATCATATCTTACCGAGGACCTTCGGATTTCCCTCTATTGGAAAGAAGCTATTTGATATCTTACCATCCCTGTTCCATTCATTGACTGAAGAGACAGCCTGATGAAATGACAATAATTAAATATCTCTTTTCGTCTAACAGCTTACAATATTTTATGGTTAATTTGGCTTATATTTTGATCTGAAAGGTCTTTCTAGCAAATGCATAAAATTATGTGATCTAAAGACTACAGAATACATACTTCTAAAATGTTTTCAGATCTGTCTAAATAGTGCTGAATGTTGCATCTATTTTAATGTTTTATCATTTTGGGATGACAATGACAGATAATGATTTACTTTAAAGAACGCCTGCAATTAAAATAAAGTCTACATTGGCAACATACAGCTGGGACAACTGAAACAAACATCTCACTTAGGCACTAGCTTTCTGATATTCAAATCACACCACAATTATACTTTATAAAAATGTGCTGCTTTTTTTCTTTTTTTTTCCCTTTTGCAGATGCAGGATGAAAAATAGAGAGATTTGCACTTCAGACCTGTTCTAATACTTGTCACACACTTCCTATTTGGAAAGGTTTCTTAACAGCATCAGAAAAATACTGAGACTCCAGTGAACAACTGGAGAGATTTGTTCCCAGTGCTTTGAGGACTATCTTAACTTGTTTAATACTTCTGTTCCTGTCTCTTTAAGGTTTCCAAAATGGCCTTTTAAGTGTGTCATTTCTGAGTTGGTGTATATTGACCCATGTCATACAGGAGGGACGATGAGGTCTCGAAACTGTTCCTTGCCCAAGTATGGTATATTTAATTAATCTTTCATGCATTCATGTGAGTCACAGTTTTATTGTGTTCACATACAGCACACGTTTTGTTATATGTCATTCTTCAGGCTGAGAAACACTGTATTGTGGTTCACCGTAGTCTCTGAACTATTCCGAGTGGTGTGTATCTTCATGAACAGCAGTTTTCTCAATTTGTTGACCTGATCAAGTAATTCCCACTGAGAACAATTTTTTTCAACTGTTCTGCAGACAAGATTGCCATGATCTTGTAGCAGCCTGAGAGGACAGCAACAATGGGACTACAATTTGTCCTCTTGGTGAGGACGAATTTTACTCAGTGAGTCAATGATAAAGTTAGTCAAGAGACTTTATTTGAAATAATTTCCTATCATAGAAGTATATTTTGGCAAAAAAAAAAAAAAAATCTACAGTAAAAATGGATTGTTTATTTTTGTGTCATAGCATTTTAATCTTGCAAAATTATGATGGTTTGAGTATAATTTTGTATTATTTCCTACATTATATTTTATTCTAACATTTTCACCTTGCACTATGGCATACATCATTGCTGTTGACATGTTCCAAAACTGAACACTGAAGTATTCTTACTTTTTAATGATTTTTTGAGGTATGAGAGAAAGCTGTTATTTAGTACTGATGGAGACATCACCTTTTCTTGTAACAAATTGTTTTATTACAAAATAAATAAGAGACAACAGTTATTTGAGCATGTTTTCTATTTCAGAGGAAACACTCCCTTTTTTAATTTAGAATTTTTAAAAGCTGGCTGTTTTAAACCTTGTCTAGTCTTCATATTAAATAGTAGCTCAGGGTTTCATTCAGTTTCAAACTTTTCCCTTGAAGGATTGTGAGGAGTGTGGGGTGGGGGATGAATATGTGCCAACACAGCAATGGTCTTTCACTTTTAGATCTTCATCATTTTGATTGTCACTTGCCAATGAGATGAGAAAATCGCTATCCCTAGGAAGTCAGATATTTTTAACAGATACGAGATATGGAGGACAAGGTTTCAGACCAAGAAGACCCCTCTTCTTGAGAGAGATGGCACTCTACTAAAACCTAGAGTCAAGCAGGCAAATAAGTCTTTTGTGGTACCAGGAAACAAATAATTCCTATGGGTTCAAATCTCAAACAGAAAAAATGAAAATGTATTACAAGATCAGTAGAATAAATCAGCCAGCCAGAAGAATGCGAGTAGCTGAAACATACTAAGGGAAATCACATCAGGGCAGAAAGAAGTAATAAAACAAGCATTCAGTTGCACGGAGAGAGACACAGACAGTTAAATTAACATGGACTCATTAAGATATAATAGGAAAAACACATTTTTACACACTTGAAATGGAACAGTATTATATTCTCACAGGTAAATTTATAAGGAAAGAAAGAAATGAGCCAAGTACAGAGCTTGATTCAAAATCTTATTATCAATATGTCCATTATTATAGTGTATTTACGTTCACCATTCTTACCAAAGCAATAAAAGTCAAAATATGCACTGCAATAGTTTTTTGCTAAAAGACAAAATTATGAAAAAGTGAAAAACTTTTTAAGAAGAAATTAAAAGGTACAGTCAAAAGAGTTAAATGTACACAGGCAGTGCGGAGGGTGCTAAAGCACGTATGTATTGGTGTCTCAGAAAAATTATATACAGCCTTAACAAAAAGATTTAAGGAAAGCTAAAATTAAAGTTCTCTGCTTTAGAAGAAGGTTGGAATGGAGTCTATTCAGTTAAGAATGTATTCTTCAGACAACTGAAGGTGTGGCAGTGTGGGAAAATAGAAAAAAGAAGTTCCAGTGATGACTCTAGCAGGACAAGAAGGCTGATGCCAATAGCATAGAAACATCTCAGGAGCAGGAAGCCTGAAAGAGAATTAATAATGTCAACAGACAACGAAAGTAAAGAATCACTTACACATACAGTGGCAGTAGAAATCTTAAAATATATTAGACTTGTGTTCACCCACTTGGGAACTGTTTTCTTCCAGGAGATGATGGCAAAGGCAGAAGCAGCATTTTGCAGTGAAGTAGCAGTGGCTGAAACCAATTTTAAAATCAACAAAATGAACAATATGGGACCAGATAGCATTTATGTAAGACTTCTTAGGGAAATTGGGGTTAAATGCTTCAACTATTGTAATATATAACCTGTGACTTAAAAGGAATAGATTAAGAAAATGTCACTGAGTAACCTGGAAGGTTTTCCCAACACGGAATATAGTCTAGGACTCTTACCGAAGACAAGATACCTGTGAAGGGATGTTACTGAAACCCGTATAAGACCATGAATGGCATGCAGACCATGAACATGGAATGATTCTTTTTTTTCCTCTCTCAATAAAGAACAATGGGACTCCAAACACAACTAGCAGGCAACGTGGTTCAGAAAAAGCAAAAGGACGTACTGTTACCTGCACCACATATTGAGATGGTTAACCTCCTTGCCACAGGATATAGTGAAAGCTAAAGATTTACAGTGGTTCAAATGTGATTGGACAAATCATTCACTAAAACAAAGAAATGAACAAGGAAATACTCATGAAAGGCATTCAAAACGAAGATACTACTTCTAGTTTTTAAAATCTCTGAGTTGTGAATATCCAGGCATTATACAAGAAGAGAAATATTAATTTTTCTCCCCTGCTCTCATAGTCGTAATATTATTATTATTTTTATTATCATTGTTAGAAAAGATATTGGACCAGCTGGAAATATAATCGGTGTGTCCTCTGTATTACAGGAAAGAACACAGTAATACTAAAAACTCTAAATATTCAAATTCTGTCAGCTGGCCTCACTTATCCTGAATTTTCAATAGTAATCATTACTGATGAACTCTTTTGGCCTCACAGTTCATTGACCTTATCTTAATTCCATGAACATTTAGAGAGGCCTTTACTTCACCAGAAACATTATTTGCTTATGTGGTATGGGAGCTTTAAGAAATAAAGATTTGATATTATTACAAAATCTTGCAGTGAGAATGCAACCATAGTACTGTCTTGGGTCTGAGACTGTGAAGATGGAATGATTTCAGATCTGAGACACTCAGATCTGCCTGACCCATGACTGTTTTTGGCTATGACTTTTGTTGCATGAAAAGAAACAATTACAAACTCCAACAATAAGGTAATCACAGCATCACTCTCTTTACACCTTTAATAAAATATATTAATTAATGTGTACACCATATGTAAACTAAATGTGTTTATCATACTTATTCCATATTAAAGTAATACTTTGTATTAATCATAACCCAGTTATTCATACTTAAGAATAAAATCTAAGTACAGTTAAGGTTTACAGTATACCTATATGTCAAATTTCATAATTATATTTTTATTTGTGAGACATTTAATAAATCTCAAGAGTTTATTAATAAACTTGAACATGAACATAAGGAAATGGAAATAAAATAGTTTTCTCCCAGCATGTAAGATCTACAGGAGAGGCAGTTTCACACAAATTTGGTGTAATTCTGCATATTTTGTTTTGCTTCTTGAACAAAACAATATTTCGATATTTTTAGGGTGATAAATACAATTATCCATTGAACATTTATTCATTCTTTTGTTATTGAGAGAAAGAGCATTTTGAATTGAAAGACACCTCCCACTGAGTTTAAACTTCCTATCTCTAAATCATATGGTGCTATCAGTGCAATTTTCTCATTTGATCTAAACTGTTACAACGAGCTTCAGTATTTTTCAAGCATCTATAATTGCTGAAGGGAGACAGAACACTTTAAAACCTAATTTGAAACAAGCAGTTTTAAATAACGACTCTTATTTGTTAAAAAATTATGAAAATTGGAAGACAAGTTAGGTTAAAGCAGATAAATCTCCCATTTCTCCTTCCTGTGCCATAAGAGGGAAGGGAAATCCTGAATTTTGGTAGTGGTTTAAGAGGGGGATAAAGGTCTTTTCTAATAGCTTCATAAAAAGACATTCTTTTAAATTCTCTTGGTGCATGTACCACTGAGTCTCTCTCTCCTTTACTCTGAAACATCTGGTCAGTGACAGGTTACCAGACTAGATGGATAACAACTCTAATCTGAGACTGCAATTTCTCTCTTCTAATCCCCAGCAGCCTACTTGATTGATCCTAGAGCCATGCTGAATAAAGATTAATATTCTGTTTGTTGGGTATCAAACAGCAGCAACTGATATCCAGCAGGCATCACAGACCAATTGGTGAACATCCTCAATCTTGACAATTTGTGCATGCAACACTTTTCTGCAGAATGGTGACAGCAAAACTGTCAATTGAGAAGGGAAGAAATATAACCAAAGAGAATCAAGGCCCTATATAAAGGGCTATCTTGTGGGACAGGCAGCCATTTGAAATGTCTTCTCATTTCCAAACCAGATTTGCAAAATCCAGTGTTGGGAAAACTGACTCACACAATTATCACATTCCTAGCCTTACTAAGCATTTTTAACTTAGTGGTCCTTCTTTATTGTTCTGGGCCCACAAGATGCCTTCAGTCTAAATAAAGATTTATAATCTGTTGCTTCCTAGTTAGGACTGTTTGAGCAGTTGTGCTTGAAGAAAGTTACTTATCCTTAATACTGTACATTGGACTGTGTCATTCTTTTGAATGAAGTAATATAGTGTTAATGATACATTATTTTATACTATAGCTGCATAAGCTGAACTAACAATATCAAAAATGAAAGCTGGCAGCAGGTTCCTTGTCTCTGAAGAATCCACACAGTTATGATAAGTCAATTTCTTTCAAGTGGTAAATGGCTTCTATAGTCATGTTTCAGTGACTGAGCAGCCCCTTTTATTCTGAAGGTAGTTCTGATTTCTTCGCATATGGAAGTGAGTTGATCTAAACTGTGCTTTTGTTGGTGTAGGATAGAGTTTCAATGCAATAATTTTTTTTACAGTACTTACAGATAAACACCTCCTGGTACTAGAGACATTAATCCTCTACTCATTTTAATGATTCCCTACAATACTGTTTATTTTAGAAATTAAAATAAAATAAAAAAAAGGTTGTAACCTAAAACAAAGTTTCAGCTGGAAAGCAAATTGCTCAAAAATGTACGTAGCCTCATTTATTTGGCTTGGGGCGGAGTGGCTGGAGGACTGTGTGGAGGAAACGGACCTGGGGGTACTGATTGATGCTCGGCTGAGCATGAGCCGACAGTGTGCCCGGGTGGCCAAGAAGGCCAATGGCATCCTGGCTTGCATCAAAAACAGTGTTACTAGCAGGAACAGGGAGGTAATTGTCCCCCTGTACTTGGCACTGGTGAGGCCGCACCTCAAGTACTGTGTTCAGTTTTGGGCCCCTGTTCTGGTTTTGTTTAGCAAGGGGGGGCCTAAGGTGGTAGCTTCTGTAGGAAACTGCTAGAAGTCGCTCCCCTTTGTTCAGTGGACTCGGCCGGGCCTAGGGCGGACCTGCTGCTGGCCAAGGCCAAGCCAATTGGTAGCAGAATGTTCTGTGATAACGCCTCTGCGATAACGTATTTAAGAAGGGGAAAAACAGGAAAAGGAGGGAGGAGAAGATGTGAAGCCAGCTG
>WHYT01017464.1:622832-642906 GCA_009806455.1 Tetrax tetrax | reverse complement strand
CTGTCCTTATCTCAAACCTCGAGCTGTTTTTTTTTCTTATATTTCTCCCCCTATTCTTTCGGAGGGTGGGGGGAGCGGGAAAGAGACTGCGTAGTCTGGTCCCGATTGGGGCTGAACTACGACAGCCCCTCACTGTAAGAAAGACATTGAGGCCCTGGAACGCATTCAGAGGAGGGCTACGAAGCTGGTGAGGGGTCTGGAGCACAGGCCTTATGAGGAGCGGCTGAGGGAGCTGGGATTGTTCAGTCCGGAGAAGAGAAGGCTCAGGGGAGACCTTATAGCTCTCTATAACTTCCTGAAGGGAGGTTGTGGTGAGCTAGGGGTCGGCCTTTTCTCTCGTGTAGACAGTGATAGAACTAGAGGCAATGGTTTCAAGCTGCGCCAGGGGAGATTCAGGCTGGACATTAGGAAATATTACTTCTCGGAAAGGGTAGTCAGGCACTGGAATGCACTGCCCAGGGAGGTGGTGGAGTCACCGACCATGGGGGTGTTCAAGAAATGTTTGGATGTTGTGTTGAGGGATATTATTTAGCTGAGAAGTATTGGTGATGGTTGGACTGGATGATCTTTTAGGTCTTTTCCAATCATGATAATTCTGTGATTCTGTGATTTAAATACCTGAAAAACTACCTTTGCTTTTACAAGGAAAAGGAATAAATATTTCTAATCCTGTGGACTCAGGAAGGTTTCAAGGTAGTAGTTTGATTATCTTTTTTCAATCCAAGTTGAGCACTCAGAATACTAATAATAGGCAATTGCTTGGCATCATTCAATTAGCTGCCCATGGAGTCCCTTGTGCCTCCAGTGGTCTCAATCTCTGTTTGAAGCCTTGAGAATACTACTCCTTTTGGTAGGTTGACTTTATTCTTCCTTACTCCACATCTTCCTTGCTTAGCCATTAAATATCTGGTCATTTGGTAATGTTTGGATTAAACTGAGAAATGACTGTGAGCTAGCTGGTTAAAATATATAATAAATATTTTATGGAGATAGAAGGATGCCTGTGCTAGGGACATGTTTTGGTAGTATTGTTAGTACTCTGTCGTAGTTTAGCCCGGCTTGGGACCAAGATATGCAGTCTCTCACTCACTCCCCCCACCCTCCAAGAGAATGACAGATAACATAACAAAAAGGCTCAAGGTTTGAGATAAAGACAGGGAGAGATCATTCAAGTTACCCTTATGGGAAAAACAAACTTCACTTGGGGAAAACTATTCATTTGTTATTATTAATAAAACCAAAGTAGGATAATGAGGAAGAGAACAAAACCAAGTTCCCCCCACCCCTCCCTCTTCCTGGGCTTAACTGAATTTCAATTATCTCTACCTTCTTCCCCACCCTGAGCGGCACAGGGTGGCATAGGGAATGGAGGTTATGGTCAGTTCATTACACATCACTTTATGCTGCTCCTTCCTCCTTGGGGGAAGAAATTCTCACATTCCTCCTCTGCTGTAGCATGAGGTCCCTCCCACGGGCTACAGTCCTTCATGAAACTGCTCTGGCGTGGGTGATTTTTCCACGAGGCGCAGTCCCTTGGGAACTGACTGCCCCAGCATGGGCCCTTCACAGGCTACAGCTTTCTATGGGCATCTGCCCACCCTGATGTAGGGTCCTCCATGGGCTGCAGGTGGATCTCTGGATCTCTGTTCCTCCATGGGCCTCCATGGCTGCAGGGGGACAGCCTCCCTCACCATGGTCTTCACCACAGGCTGCAGGGGAATCTCTGATGGGAGCAACATTACTCCTCCCCCTCTTTCTTCACTGACCTTAGCGTCTGCAGCCATTCCTCTCACAAAAAATTCTTCACAATCTGCTCAGGCAGATGCCACCCAGGATCTCTTCACATCTGCTCTCTTCACTTCTTGCAGCTGGGCTGGGCCGAGTCAGACCTAGACGACCGCCTGACGGGAGGCCAGAGGGTGAGGGCCGCAAGACCCACAAAGCTCGCACTTCCCCCGCTCTGCCCCCTGCTTCTGCTTCTTCACTTTCTTCTTTTTTGTTTTTCTTTTTCTCCTTAAATATGTTATTGCAGAGGTTTTATCACTGAACATTCCATCACCAATTGGCTTGGCCTTGGCCAGCAGCGGGTCTGCCCTAGACCTGGCTGAGTCCACCAGATGAAAGGGAAACTTCTAGAAACTTCTTGCAGAAGCTGCCACTGTAGCCCCCCCCCCCTCGCTAAACAAAACCAACACATACTCTCAAAGAAAACTTTCTGATACTGTTGTTTAAGTGACTGTAATCTTTTCTTTGGGATATGGTAAGCATTTGATCTTTCCAACATAGCTACTGTTAACTATATTTTCACACAGAGTCCTTCACCTTGACATTTGCATCACACATCAATGTCTCTCAGATCTTGCCACCTTGCTCAAGTTTTCTTGCTGCAAAAAATCTACATATACTTATTTCTACCCTGCTTCTCAGACATTCCTGTCACTCTAATGTCTCAAACCCTGCTCTGTTCCTATGGCTCTGACCTGCAGGTCCCATGATTGAACTGCTGAATATCTAATATCTAATAGATAATGACCTTTTCAGTACAATGTATGTTGCAATATGACTTCAAGATCAGAGCAGGAGATGAGTGGAAGATGGAAAATACAATGTTGATTTTTGCAGAGTTACTATTTAATTTTTTTCAAGTTATAAAGCTGGTATTGCAAACTATTCATAGTTAAGCATAATATATCGGGAACGAGTCAAAGTGTTTTCTGTAAACAGAAGTCATCCCTTCAAAAATAGGGATATCTCCAAAAAGCCCATTAGATTTCTTCAGAGGCATCAGTGAGTCTGTGGGTTATGGTGATCCTGTTGCTTTAGTACACATAGATTTCAAAAGATTTTGAAGTCTTTCACAATCTTTGATTAATTTACTAGGGATAAAAACATACAGGCTATAGAAAATCAGGAATCACAGTCAATTTCACAATTAAGAGAGGTCTTTAAATTATCTATGTGAGGATAATAACACTACCAACTACCAACACCTTACCGTAAACAAGCTTGTAATAAAACAAGGGAATAAGGGAAGTAACAAAGTTTCAAGCCAATATGTCATTATTTGTAACTGCTCAAGTTAAAGCTGACTGTGAAAAGTTCAGACTGATCTCAGTAATGATTGATAAAATTACACAGGAAATTCACGACATAAAAAAAAAATTCCTTTATACTGTTCACTGTGGTGGTTTCTAGCTAAGCTATAGCCACCTAAAGAAGAAACTGAGAAGTGATCATGGGTATTTTTCTGTGTTCAGCAACTTCAGTGTCAGAAGCAATGAGAAAAACAGATAAAACTTTAGGAATTAATCAGAACTGGCCCAAAGTCCAATGCAAAATAGTATTGAGAAAATAATGGTCACCTACTGAAACTATCCAGCGGAAGTTTTAAGGCCAAGTTTTTTTCATTTAAAGCGTAGCTTGGCCTGGGATTGATTGATAGATGGTACTGCAGAGACCAAACCTGTCAATTGTTTCAGAAAGTTACTAGGTAATTTTATGGAGTATGATTAGTAGACCAATCAATGTCTATCAAATGCAATGATACTCCCCCTTTAGTTGAGCGAGTCCTGAAAATGTGAATTGCTGAAAGTTCAAAGACTATGCATATTCCTTACAACTTCCGCCTGGAATTTGCTACTGACAGAGATATACAGCATATGGCCCTAGGTGGCCATTTTTATTCCAGTCTGTATGTAGGGCTATAGGTTTTCTCTGGTGCTATCCCTCAACCTGATCAACAAAACAGATGCTGGTGCAGCTCTGAGCATCCCACTCCCCAAGCAGACTGTTGTGAAGGAAGCACTCGGTGCTCTGAAGCGCACACTAGCTTTCTGCCTGTTGATAAGCAGATCCCAAATATCTATGCTCTGCAGTTGCTGCTACCAAATGTCTTCAGCTGAAACTCATTGTGAAGTAAAGAGCAAGCACAGCACTCTGCAGGGTGTACATTAGTAATGGGTTCTATCTTACTAAACACATGCACACACGCACACATGCACACACACACTTTTCTTGATCTGAAACTACCTGATTGTGCCAGTCTCTGGGCACACTGCAAGTCCTAGGCTTTTGACACGGAAGGTTGTTGGAGCAGTCAAGTCATTGACCTGGAACCTGCAGTAGACTGGGAAGTACTAATGATTTAATCCTGAATTTCATTATGTTTTATACAGTCCAGGACAGAGAACTGTTGGGGGGTTGCAGGTCTGTTTATTTAGTGGAAAATAGCATTACTCTAAAGAATGAAACTGTCCAACTCAAAATGCAGTCTTCTTGTGCAGATAAGAGCATAGAAGCTTACTTGGTTAAAGTGCCACTCCTGTTATCAAGTAGTAACATTTTAATAGTGCGAGTTTTCTGCTGTTTATTCATTCTTTTAAAGTAGTATTCTACAGGACCCATCCATCCTTATTCCAAGTCCTCTGTTCCTTGGAGCCTTCTTTGATATGATGCTGGAAATCCACGTGCATTTGCTCAGACCAGTCTCCCTTTGAAGAGCATACATGTGGTTTCCTTTTTTCTTCTGTGGCAGTATATTTGTAGATTTGACTTTTAATAATTTCCTTTCCAACCTGGACAGCTATGTATCTATCATAGGAACACTTCCACTGAACTAATTCATTTTGTCTGACTGAAAATTGCTTTTTAATAATTTCCTGAATGAGCTATCAATTAATATGCAGATCAGAATTGATCACAATTTCTTTGGAGTACAGCTCTTCTCGGTTAGTGATTAATTCACACTGGTGACCTCCCTGAGCTCTTGGGGATACAGGTTTTGATTTTATTTTATTGGAGAATAAACACTATACAAATAATAGATTCAGATATAGGAAGTATAGCAAGATTAATAGAGGACAGGCTGATCATCTGTGCTACGTGGCTTGCATTTTGAAACAATCTCTTCTTTGCAAGTCATCTCCGTTTATTAACGTAGTTTATTGTTTAGAAAAGAAACACATCCCTAGCATAGGAAATGCCCTTGAACTTTTCACATCCTACTAATAATACTTCAGATAGTAACATGCATCAGTAAAATAATTGAAATATTAGACAGGAAAGAGTTCTTTATTTGGATTGGTATTTTTTCCTGGATGATGAAGATGGTGCTTTAAACCCAGACCCTTTTACTTTTTAGCTTTGTTAGGATATCTGCTGCTCTTCCCTCTGCATTAGAGATTTCTGCTGCCTCTCCCCCAAGTCAGACCCGTCAGTCTAACAGTTTTGTTTCCCTGGTCATACGTGCATGATGTTGCTGAACATAAGCTTTGAATTTTGTGCTGTTCGTACAGTTCATATACTGGATCTTGAGGTACTGAGCGTTTCACTTTTAATTTCTCACATTACACTCTGCTCTAAACACTCGAAATGGTGCATCACTCATATATTTCACTGTATGCCAGAATTTTCTTTTCATCTAAAGGATGTGCTACATTCCCAGATTTTCACCTAGCTAAACTGGCAAGAGTTTCACATAGCACATCTGATAGCAATTAACCAGTGTATCAGCCTCTGAAATGACTCTGCAATAATTGAGGCTTTGAGAAAATGGCAGGATTTCATGTAAACTTTAACCAATATGTGTATGAGTTTCAACAGACGAGATATGAATCACAGTTTCATGGTAAGCCCTTATCATTAAATCTCTCCCTCAGGCTCCACCTCTAGTGGCTTTCTCCCCCTCAGACAGGCACCTGGCAAGTTCACTAATTCCATTCACCTGCTCACAGTAGCTGTTACCACTGTGGGAAAAACATTCCACTACATTGTTAACCCTTCTAGCCATGATCAGACTCTATTTTTCCCCTCTGCAGTTGCCTGGAGCCCCTACTATGCTTTCCTGCTCCTTGCAACCCCATGTGGAAAAGGAGCAGAAGGCAGTATCAAATTGTGGTCTCAAAATAAAAGTGAAAGAGTTTGGGTGTTAATTAAAAGAGCAATCAGGAATGGTTTAATTGCATATACAACTTCCTGAAAATATTTCCTAATCAAAACTGTATTTTCTGTTGGAAAAATTTCTTAACTACAGCGTGGCCTTTCTGGACTGATCTTCAGGAAGACTTACAGCCTCATGGAGAGCAAACCAGTGCTCATACGTGTGAACTGGGTTTAGGTTCCTTTGTTTTTTTCCATAAAATCCAGTTGTTTTCCGACACAGAACTGACCATTTAAATTTAGTCTTCTGTAAAGGAACTGCATGTGAAAATGTGTAGCAAGACTTGCATCCTCTTAGGACAGACTCCTACATCTTCTGGATGTAGATAGATGTATACTGACTACATTGTGAAACCTATAGAGTTTGCCAGACTGAGTGTTGGATTACAACTGAAAGTAAAGCGTTCGTCTGAGAAGTATTTTGGTTTCATGTTTTTAATGGCATTTATCTTCTGGACGTAACGTGGTCCCTCCTTATGTTTCTCAAAAAGCTTCTTTTTTGTACTCTGCAATCCTTCCTTCCTGTGGGTGGGCACCATTTTGGTCAGGTGAAACGGCATGCTGAATGAAGGCTTGGGCTTGTGAATACTCATTTGATGCAAGTTTTAAGTAAGTTGTTAAGAGTTCCCATTTAACTGAGTGATTCATTCGATTAATATTATAATACAATCTTAGTGGTGAACCAGTGCTGATCTAGGCAGGAAGGAGCAAATGCCTGTCTAGCCTGTCCCTGGCTGGGGCTCAGAGCAGCTGCTTTTGGAAACAATGCCAATGCAATATGGTTCTTTCCCTGATGCACTGTGCCAGCTAGCAGCATTCATCAATTCAGGGAGTTTGTCACTGAAGGTCAGCTATGCGGACCATGTTTATATTGCTAATGAACCCATTCACCATGACTGCCTGTTCCCCTTTATAAGCCATTTGTAATTTGCCTATTCCAACTCCAGCATGTGGCATGCCAGGACATAGCTGGTAGCATCCTGATCTAGCCAAAAACACTGCTAGAGATTAAGATTGCAAATCTAGCATGATGAAGCTCTCCACTATTATCTCAAAAAGGAATGTCCTAAGGATAGGTTTCAACCTGTTCTTCCATGTATCACCCTTAGGCTAAGAATATTCTAACATGTTATATCCAGCATCTGCCCTCGGTGTTAAAATAGTGTTTCAAATAAAATGGTAAGACTAACCTAGACCTCTTCTTGTTTAGCACAAAAGTCTAGGAATATAATTTATTTCCAAAGCGTATTTTCCCTCAAGTGCTCTGTGACTTGCCAGAGTGAATTTCCATTCTTCCCAATTGAACTAAATATGCAACAGGTAAATAACTGAATGTTTTCTGATTTATGAATTAATTATTTTTTACTGGAGAAAAATATCCAAGTTACTTGAGGAATAAAACAATTATTTTACCATTCTGTATTACTAGCACTCAAGAAATAATCTCCCATTTGATACAATTGTCCTTTATCTCATTAAGTATTTTTGAAGAACAAAATAGAAGCAGAGGGAAGCCAGATAAAGAGAAGTGTTTTGTTTTGGTTTGGTTTTTAAAAATACTTTTTTTAAAATAAGTCTTTTTTAAAATCAGAGCTTTGTATCAAGAGTCTGGAAGTTTCAGTGGCTGATAAACCAGAGAGCAGTGCCATACAGATTGATTTCTTGACAGAACTTTGCGATTATCTGACAAAACTGACATTTACCTTTGAAAAACCATAATTGTAAGGGAATTTATTAACTCATGGAGACATAGTTTCATTTTTAAACACCCAGCCATTTCTGGTCATGACTTTCATCTGACTTTTTTCTCTGACAAAAGCATTAATTGTGAAATCTTGTAATTGCAAAATTATTTCTGTATTAGGATTTCAATGGGAAAAAAAGTAATTATACTTACCTTGGAATACAGACTGTCTGTCTATGATAGTCTCAAGGGTGAATTCTCACCTAAGCTGAGACTAAGACCTCCCTTCAGGAATAGTACTTATCCACCCATATGTAGAAGGCTGCAGCATCTGACATAGTTAATCATCTGGACTCCCTCTACGATCGATAAAGAGAAGCTCAATAATTAGAGACATGGTAGAAGATTAAGTGTAAAAAATAATCTCACTCTTTGTATAGAATTAATGGTTTGGTTTTCTTTTTCCTTCTCCTAGAAATGGGCATAATCTGTTAGTTTTTTACATTATTTCACATTGAACAACAGTTGAAGGCAATTGTTGCAAATGTAGTTGAAGGCTACTCCAGTTAACATGGGCTGGTGGAATGGAGAAGAAAGCAGAAAGGAAGAGAAAATAACTCTCAAACCCAAGAATTTCACATTAAGCTGAGCTGTGCGTTGTTTGGCATTTTGGTTTGATGTGTCCCATTTCTCTGCTGCCACTCCAGTTGTGCACATTGATCAGAACAAGGAGCTTCACAAATTCATGCCAAGGACAGAAAGAAAGCTGAACGGTGAGCTGATCTTACCCAGCCTACAGCAAGAGAATTTACAAGAGGAAATAGTCACTAAATGACACAGCAACTGATACATGCCATAATTTAATCTAGAAATTACTGTATTCAGCTGCAGCAGTGATATCAGACCAGTTGTCAGAATCCTCTTGCTCTGCCACTAAAAGCCCAGAAATATTTAAAGATATCATATTTCTCAGTTCTGTTTCTATAAACTTAGTGCAAAACTTAGCACAGCTCTGAAGTATTATCAATTTTCATTAAATTATGCAGTACTAATATACAATGATGCTAAATATAAATTTAGGGGCTGATGCAACTACTTCCAGTCACTCAGTAAAATTCATCTTCATTTGTTGGCCAACAGGAAGTTCTTGGACCAATGTAATTGGGAATGGACATTTGTTAAGATAAAGCCATTACCACCTCTTACTTCCTTCCCCTGTCCTGGACTTCTGGATCCATCGAGCTGAAAGCTTTATTTTTTTCCCCTTCTCTTCTGTCGCCCTCCCCTCTATGCTCCCTCCTCCTTCCTTGCTCTCTGCTTCAGTCCCTCAATTTGTCAAAATTCCCTTCCAAGATTTTGTTTTTGTCCAATATCTTTGCTTTAACACAGTCATGAGCATGTGAAATTTAGCCAATATCAGAACCATTCTGACAGGTTGTAGTTTAATGATAAACTATCATAACATGAGAAAACCTCCCACAAGCAGTGCATGCCATGTAGCTGCACACGATACAGCTCTAGCTTCATCTGGAAGAACTGTACTCTCACCACTGAGTTTTCAGTGAGAATTTATACTTGCACAGCTTGAAGATGCTGGATGCAATTAAATATGACATGAGACCACTGACATTAGCAGAATTATATCAGAGATCCATTTTGCCTCTTCTGCATTTAGGAGTCTGGTAAATTTCTGGGTAATGGATACGTACCTGAGCAAGGCATCAGAGTTATTTTACAGTACTCAATTTTGTTTGGTTTTTGGTTTTGTTTTTTTTTTTTTTTTTTTTTTTTTTTTTTTTTTAAAAAAAAAAAAAAAAAAGGAGGGGAAAAAGGCTCCCAAATCTAAGTAAGCAAACTTCAATATTAAGGATCCTTCTCCATCAAGGTAATTTGGTTGGCTCCATTACCCTTAATGGAACCATGCCAATTTATACCAATAAAACATTTTTTTCTGGCTAGTGATAGCAAGAATGTACTATTCAAGAGCCTGAATTATGGGCAAGTACTGCACTGTGCACGAATGGAGAAGTAAAAAAAATGGCCTTTTTGAAAGATCTCTACAGTCTAAACATTAGACAAAAGACAAAAGAATGATGCTGCCAGGAAACTAGAGAAAAAAAGCTTCAGGAAACAACAGCATAATAAACTAAAGAAAATGTGAATCTATCAATTTTGACATGTCACAAAGGTTTACTGTTTGTTTAAAAGTGGTGGTAATATTCCATTCTTTTTGAAATATCAGGAGTGAAATCCAGCCCTATTGATATTGTGGGAGGCTTACCATTGATTTCTGTGGGAGCATGATGGCAAGCAAACTTCCCATTCTGTATAAAGCCTGAGCTACACTATCTCTGGATACAGCATAGCTATCATTAAATAATAATATTTTAAAAGTTAATTGCATATTTTTGGCAATTCCTTTTTTTCTTCTTATTTAAAAGAAAACTAATTTAAATAATAGCCTTATAAAAATGTATGTTTTCTTTTCTCTCCCTCTGGCTTTCCTATCCCCCTTCTTTGTTCAGAATAAGTTGTTCATTATTTGTCCAGTAAATGAGTAATCAGCTAATTAACTGCACTTGTTATGTGATGAATATTCAATTACCATAACAGGAAGAGGAAGAAGATGTATCATACCTAAGTAAATTAATTTGTTGTTGGGCAATGAATTTGCATCCACCTGGTTGCAATTGCTCACTCAAAAAAGCTCTCCATGTTTGCTATATTTGAGAATTAAAGGAGCGCATACCCATTTGCAGCCATATACAAAAGGTGAATACCTTTCTCTCTGTCTCTTTTAACAGTATTATTCAAACAAATTGAATTTGGAGACAACTTGTGTTCTGTCTAGTGATAAGAAAAAGAAATTACCAAGTAAATTATATTTATTTCCTGTCCTTGAAAAATGATAGCCCTCTCATATCATGTTAACAATGAAGTGAGAGCATCCCCTATGAAAAAACAACCCTAACTCTTCCTATACAAAACACTACAATTTCTTTTTTAACATCCAGATCCAATTGTTCTACTCTTCTTGGTGCTGTCTAAAACAATACCAAAAGTGTCCAGTGTGAAATGCTACAAAGTCAGCATAAAAGTCCACAGTCAAATTGTCAAATTTTATCCAGTTAACAAAGTGAAGGACAAAAGGGAACAAAGTCCAGTTCATAGAACAGAGCATTCTCATTTCTGTCAAAGGATGAAACCACCTATCTGATGCTCTACCTATTCCCTCAAATTTCAAATGCAGTTATTAGTGCAGAGTGTCAAAGTCCTCTATTTAAGCTACATGTGATCTGAAAACTTCCTACTACATCTTCCACAATACTGCTATACCATATATTCACAGAACAGCTGCTTTTCAAAGATGACTGCTTTTTCTCTACTTACTGCCAATTAAGGATCATTGTTGTACTTAGTATGGCATACAACAGTAAGACTGGAAATGATCCAGCTGTAATATGTAACACTTCTCTAACCTAAAGAGAAAGAAAGAAGAAAAGAAAAAGACCCAACAAACCAAAAACTATAGCAAAAAAAATATGCAGTGTTAGGGTGAAGAATGGAATTACTGATGCTATATATCATCAAGCTCTATGGCCAAGTGCTGAGGAGGAAATAGCTCATCTATTCTTTAGGAGGGGGAGGAGAAGTCTAAACAAAACCAAGCCTGCTGGCATAGATTAATTTGTATTAAAATTCTAGTCATAAATCCTAGAGAATCTCTCCACAGGCTTAGGTTTTGTGAGTGGTAACCAGGAAGCATTAGAGGAAGAAGGGGAGTGAGGAGAGAGATTGAGTTTTATGATTAAAGTTCATTTTTTGACAACTAGGGTTCAGTGCAATGATTTTCAACACTAATGATTTGGATGAGGGTGCGTTTGCTCTGATGTGAAATGGTGATGGAGGCTGATGCTATAAGATATGATGTAGAGGATGTCTGCAGACACTAGAGAAGATGCCTGGATGCCTATTGAACACCACTCACATGCCCAGTATCTTCATTACCAGAGTCAATGTAGGTGGCACAGGGACTAGGGGCAGCACCTCTGAACAGAGCAGAAAATAGTTGTGGTAAGGTAGGAGATTTTGACAGACAAGTGAACTTGCAAGGCACTGATCTCATCCTGGAGTGTAATTGGGTAGGGGACTTGTTTTGTTCCCTGTATTTATAGCTTAATCTTGACATTTTATTTTGCCAGGTTCATGACTATGTTTTTTTTCATCCCTACTCACTGAAGAAATGGAATTGAATTTGTCGCTGCTGTTGGTTTCCTAGTCTCAAAGTCTGAGGTGAATTTACCCATGTACTGTGAGCAACAGTTGCAGGCACTGTCCACAGACACCCAGGCTGTGGCAGAAGCAAACTACTTCCCCTAACCCTCTCTCCTGTAAAAGAAGTAGGACAAGTGTGCTCAATGTGCGGCAGGCAACGAGCAGTGGTAGTGTCAATGTGTCTTATCCTTTCCTCCTCTTTCCAGAAAGACTCTTCCTGCTTTGTCGACTACCATGGTCCTGGTCAGTATTCTTTGGAGCATAAAAGAAGACTTGGTCTGTAACCAGCACAAGGTCAGCAGAGAAATTTATTTAGGCTGTGCCATTCTCACTTCCTACCAGCACATAGAGAGGCAAGGCTGGTGAGGAAAAGCCATGATTTGTCTGAAATTCACACTGGTGAGCACAGGGACAAACTGTTGGTGACATGGCAAGGGAAGAGGAAGCAAAAAAGCAAGTTCTGCAGCCTGTGTCCTAAAGACACACAAGTTATGTAGAAGTGTATAACTACTGTCTGCAGACTTACATAGGCAGATGGAAATCTGGAAATTCTGTAGGCCTCCTTCTGGAGGGAGGATATCACAAATGGCAGGGATCCTCCACCACACTGAGGGCTGGCCACTTGAGGACATACAAAGAGGTGTTCTGGTTTTATTGGCCAGAGGTTTTTAATTTGACATTTTGGGGTTTTTTTTCTAAAAATAAGTCTCAGAATAAGACAAAGGATCAGAAGAGCTGATTGATCCTGATGTATTTCTGATCTAAAGAAAAGTTGAAAGAAGTTTCAGTTGCTGATTAACATTTTTTACTTTACTTTTACAATGTAATAGATTAGCAAAAGACTTTGAGCTATTTCTTATACTCTGTTTATATTTTTACAAGGTTTTTTTTATATTTTATTTAATTTCTGGTTTTTATTAAATAAAAAAATAAGAATCTGATTAATAAATTATTTTTAATTTAAACATTACAATTTTTTTTTAGAATGCTGACAATTTTCAAAAATGTCTACTCAAGGAGAAGAAAGGGGATTGGAGAAGGATTTTATCTTCCTTTTTGTCCTTAAGAAAGCTTTTTTTTTTATGCAGAAAAATGTCTGCCAGCTATAATGGCAATATATTCCCTTTCTTGTCATTGACTGAGAAATATAAAAATCCTCTAGACAGTTCTGACTCTGTCTCCTGATAGAGGTTACGTTCTTTGTCAAGAAGTCATTGTGTTTACCTGCTATTAAAGCAGCATGCTGCCCAGCCTCACTCACCATGTTTATCTATTTGAGTGTAGGTTATGTATGTTAGGATGAGGGTGATAAAGCAGTTGTAGACTATAACATAAGGTGATTTTCTTTACTGCACAATTAGGGTTTATGTTACCATAAAGCTTTTGCCAGGGATGAAAAGTTGGGAGGATTAAACAAAATGCTATAAAACATATCAAAGTGGATTGCATAAACAATTACCATGCTTTGGGAAACAGCTGATTAATTGACTGAAGTGAGACATCTGCAGGATGTAGGCACTATGGATATATCAAAGGATCTCAACTGCCTCATTTGTTTTAATAAAAGTGGTTTAACTTGTTCCAATAGTACAAAGCTTCCTGTTATACGTGATATTGTCATCGTCATTATTAAGGGAAAGGGCAGTAGACCTCTAAGTACAAGAGTCTTCTCACAGCCAGATCTATTTCCACATTCCCCAGTGCAGAGGCAAGAGAACAGGATTTTCTCAGATCTCATAAATTAAGAGTAAAGCCAGATGTAAGGAATAAAGTAGATTTGTGGAGATGCTTGGAAAAACCTTCACCTGCTTCTTTGACCTCTGGCTTTTATTTGACCAATATTAGGAAAAGAAAGCTGTTATTTTCCTTTCATCTGTCTTCCAAGTTATCCAGCCCTTATGACAGTAGCGCTTTGCAATCTTCAATATACATTTTCAGATAGGCACTGCTATCCCTTTTCCCTGATAAGAATCTTAGACACAGAAAAAATGAGGTCCATAATGCAAAGGTTAGACAGTGATCTCCTGTGTAAATGTCTAGCTCTTACTAAAACTGTACACAGATTAGATGCTTAAAAAATCTAGACCTAGATTGTTTGTCCGTGTCACACAAAACGTCTGTGGAAAGGCAGACAACTAAATGAAGTTTTTCGACTCACTGTGTGTCTGACACCACAAGAAATCAAGACTATCTGGTTTTCCTGGTTTGAGTCCAGCCATTATAGGGACATCCCATGAGAAGGTTTTCCAGGACCACTGAACTAGCACCCACCACAGCTAAGCTCAGGTCGTACTTGGTAGAAAACTGGGTGAATATTTCAGTAAACTTGGTTTATTCTTTAAAAGCTGAGAATAAAATAGAATATATAAAGCACAGTAGCTCTTTCTCCTTTGTAGTCTGAATCAGAATTACACCTTAAGAATCATTAACATAATTAAAAAGTTACCCTTTTCCCACAGAATTCTCCTTATTTTGCCATCTTGATCCCCTTTTGGGGATTTATTCTGTGTTGAATGCTCTCTCATTGTAAAAGACAATACATTTTTATCCTAACCCTTTACTTGTTCCTAATGCTAACTGTCCATGGAACTTTTATAATAAAATATTTTAAAGTTACCATTACCTCAAAATTAGCTTAGCACAATCAAATGTTTCTCTCCATTCCTTCACAACTTTTCTTTATCTGTTATTCTTCCATGCTTCAGCCCTTCTGGTTCCCAACCTGATAGACTTTCCAACACTCTTACCTGAACCATATAGTCTGCTCTTTCTAACTCTTTTTTCTTCCTCATAAGAATATGTCTAATATTCATAGCTTGTTCAAATGCTTGATACTTAAAAAGCAGCTTTTAACCCAATCTAGTGATCAGCTTCATTCCAGACATTGTAGTTCTTGCCCACAGAGCTAAATAACATCTATCTTGTCAGTAAGAAGTGGTCAGCATCAATTACTTGACACTTGTCTGGTGAATTGTTCAACCTGAATTCTTGCTTACACTGATCTGCAGAAGAATCCTGCAGTCAACTCTAAAAATTCAAAAAGAAAAATCAGAGATTTTATTATCGGGAAATTACATGTCTGCTTCTAAACAATAAATAAAATTTGAACATTTTATATGCAGAGAATCTGAACCTGTGTATAACACTCCCACTAACTTCTCAACACTCTGCGAGGATTGACCTAGTACCTTCACAAGATCAGGTCTCTTTCCCTATCCTTACTGTTTAAAAATTAGTTGTCCTCTAGTTCTTCCACGGATTCAGACATTCTTATTCCTTAGTTCTGTCCTTCTTGGCATGGGTCTGTCATACATGGAAGCTCTCTTACTTTTCTGATGTGATCTGATCAGAAAATTATTCAGGAGTTATTTATACTGGATCTTGACACTATCTTGGAGGCAAATGGTGGATTCTTTCTTCTTAAATCCCAACTGTCATAAGGCATACATACACATATGTGTATACAAAAGTATTTGTGTACATAAACTATGGATCTCTGACCATTTGGCAATGATTAAGTACATAAATTACATAACGTCTGAAGAAGATTAACTACCACCATCCTGAAAGGGAAAAATCTTGTCCTAATCACAATCCCAGGCTCAGTGTTATCAGGAGACATGCTGATCCTCTTCCACATTTTCATTTATTGATTTGTGTATAAACATGAGAGAGAAAAAGAGAATGTCATGGATTTCCTACCACGTCACCAGTACTAGGAGGGATAGCAGGCTTGCTACGAGAGTTTAAAGTGCAGTAAATATTTCTATTGCTATCCTATTAAGAAAGAACAATGAAGGCAGAAGTGTTGGGAATATTTTTCCGGCTAGCAAAAAAAAAAAAAAAATCTATATTCATTACATTTCTGTGGGCTTATTTAACAAATGGCTTTGAATAATGAAAAAAAAAAAACACAATAACAAAATAACCATGGAAAATGTTGAGTAACTTCAAGTGATTCATATACAATTATGGGAAAAGAGTAATTTGTTTACTCTTTCCAAGACCCTACTGATTGCCAGGTTTTCACTTGGCTCTGTCTTTACAGGAATGGAAGAGTATTGATGTTCTCCGTTGTTAATACATTGCTAATTACTTAGGTTCAGTACAATGCCAATTTCCCTAGTACTTCCCTTCTATATGTCGCTATTTTAAAACTGTTTTTAAAATACATATACAAATGTATTTTCATAGCAGAACTTGATACTAGAATGGTGTGACAGAAAATATTTCTAAATATTTCACAAATAAAAGGAAATGTGAGAAATATCTAAAACTTTAGGATATAATCACTGAATGTGACATATTCTAAATTATAATCACAAAATTAAACCACTGACCTAGAAAAACAGCTCCTAATGATAGATATTGGAGTAGTACAGGTTTTCCAGACAGAGAGTGGAAAAAAAACCAAACCATGACAATAAGCAAGAATTTATTTTACCTCTTAGAAATAAGATGTTGTGGTTGCGATAGGCAAATTTTGACTAGTGCTACACAAGTATTCGCAGCAGCTTATGGTATTCATGGCTCTTTTTTCTACCACAATTACATTCCCTTGGCCACTGCACGAGATACAGAACTTAATTGCCGATATAACTATGCTAGTAAATCCATGCTAGTTTAGCTGTGGCAGCAGGATCCTTTTCTACAGAGGTGGCGTATGTTGACAGAAGGAGTTTTTCTGCCTGCATAGTTGTAAAACTTCCCCAAGCACCCAGAGGTCAGCCCATGAAGCTCTCTTTTGTCAGCATAGCTGTGTCTGCATGGGGGTTTTGGCTGGTGTAGCTATTTTGGCAAAGAATATGTAATTTTTTCACACTCTTCACCGACATAGCTGTGTGGATAAAATGTTGCAGAAGAGAAGCAGCATATACACACAATATGTCTCTTGCTCCCCAGCCTGCCTTTGCTTTTCGCCTCACCACAAATTAATAACTTGAGGCATGGATTGCTGAAGAAGGGAATAGACACAAGGAGTTTAAATTAGCATATCACTGTTACTCGTAGCTAGTACTAGAATATAATGGGACAGACGAAAGAGAGGAATGGGTGGTGCAAGTAAAATTTCAAGATAGTTCTGTAATTTTTTTTTTCTTATGTTGATGTTAGACACTGAAGAAAAAGTAATATATAGGCTTGCCATTAGAAACTTTTGAGGATAGGCTCACCGTGTCAAGCATGCAGGGAAAGGATAAAGTAAGAAATGAGGAAAGGAAAACAAGAGACTGACATGGCTGAACTGAGATCTGATGGTCAAACTAAAGGGCAAAAAGAAAACACAGAGGCAGTGGAAGCAGGGACAGGTATCTTGGGAAGAGTGTAGGGATGCTGCCCAGTTGTGTAGTGGTGGAGTTAGGAAGCCAAGGCAAAGCTGCAGCTGAACTTGGCAAGGGACACAAAGATTAATAAGAAGGGCTTCTACAGGTATGTCAGCCAGAAAAAGAAGGTAAAAGAAAGCATACCCCCACTGATGACCAAGACTGGCAAACTGGTAAAAACAAACGAGGAGAAGGCCAAGGTAGTCAACAATCCAATCTGCTAAAGAAGTTACAATATCAATAAAAGGGGGCTGTACTCCAGATGAGATTTTTCCTGATTCCTTAGCAATACAATCCTTGCTAAGAATGGGAATGTTCTGATATGAATTTACTAGAGCGATCTACAGGAGTAAAAGTTTTCTGAAGAAGTTGAATGAAACATATGAAACATATGAAACATGAAACATATTTCTGTATGAACCAGGCAGCTAGGAAATCGCTCAAATCAATGCCAACAGTTGTTCTGTGTAAATCTTTCTGTTTGGAATAGCTGACCAACCTGGGGCAGAAGGAAGCAGGAACATCCCTTATTGTATTTAGAGTTAATTCACCTCCCAACAAAGGCCTGTTATAAATGTGTGTGTCATGAACAAAATAGGCTAAAGAATAACAACTGGAAGGAAAAACAGAACATCATGAAACAGATTTTGCAGTGTTCCATTTTGCATATTATTCGCAAGTCTTACAAAAAATCTAACATAACAAACCTGAAAAGGAGAGCCTAGAATTCAAAGGTAATCTTTTACCATAATGGGACAACTTCTAAGAGTGGAGTGAAGGAAAAGAATGAAAAGAACAACAAAGCAACAAAGCAAGTCTACAAATACTGGTGTAAAAGGAAATAATTTTTTCAAGTTATGACTGTTTGCATTCCTGTAATCTTTTTGTGATAACTGAAGTGAAAATCCAATGGATTATTGACTTACCCAACTCTGCTACTGTTACTGTAACTCTAACAATGATAACCATTGGATTGTACTCAGCAATCCTGCAAAAAAAAAAAAAAAAATTACTTGAGCTAGTTTTCCATTTTACCTCAACTGATCTGGCCAGAGCAACTTGATTAAACAAGCAGGGGGACTATTCCTCTTACGGAGCATAGAAAGCAGGGTTTCAGTAGCATGAACTGGGGCTTATGGTATTGATCTCACCATCATGATTGACAGTGATTGCTTCCCAAGTTGGTAGCTGGATGGGAGAGAAAAATAAAGGACAAATTCTTTGCTTGTCTAGAAAATGTCAGTTAACAGTCTTGGTGACAAAAATGTTACCTACCTGGTTTGTTTTACAATGAGACAATGTAAAACGAGTATGTAGTGGAGGACCATTTTTTTGCTACCTAAAACCAGTCAGTCCCTGCAGGCACTATTGCAACATATTTATTTAAGAATGGAAACCTCATACCTTTCTTGAGTGTGAGCAGAAAAAGTGACTAACGAGAGTAAGTTAGAATACTATTCAAGTTGTAGTGAATTTTGATCAGTGAAGAATCCAGATGATGTGACACCATCTAGTACACTAGCACGTTTGTGTTTGAAAGTGTTACTTTTCATTTAACTGCCACAACAGTTGATTTATTTTGTACTCTGGCATGCAATCTATAAAATGCTCACCCATTTTTAAAAAACATCTTCAGAAGTTTTGATCATATCCTTCCACTATCTGGAGAATATTTCAGTAGAGGTCAGGAAAAGATTGATGCCAACTATCAGTTTTTTTGTTTGTTCTTAGTAGTTGATGTGATGCATGGGAAAAATCTCAGAGTTGTGCTTGGCAAGAAGTATCTCTCTGCACACAAGGAACCAACATGGGAATCAGCTCCGGCAGCCTTCCTTGGTGTGCCTCTGGAGGACTATCATAGTATTTGGGGGATTATTCAGCGCCTGGGACCTTTCCTTCTTTTCCTAGAATCATAGAATGGTTAGAGTTGGAAGGGACCTTCAAAGGTCATCTAGTCCAACCCCCCTGCAAGAAGCAGGGACATCCCTGACTAGATCAGGTTGCTCAGAGCCTCATCCAGCCTGGCCTTGAACATTTCCAGGGATGGGGCATCCACCACCTCTCTGGGCAACCTGGTCCAGTGTTCTACAACTTGCATTGTGAAAAAAAATTTCCTAATATCCAATCTAAATTTACCTCCCTCTATTTTAAAACCATTACCCCTCATCCTATCACAACAAGCCCTACTGAACAGCCTCTCCCTGTCTTTCTTGTAGGCCCCCTTGAGGTACTGGAAGACCGCTATCAGGTCTCCCCTCAGCCTCCTCTTCTCCAGGCTGAACAGCCTCAACTCTCTCAGCCTGTCCTCATAGGAAAGGTGCTCCAGCCCTCTTCGTGGCCCTCCTCTGGACCTTCTCCAACTGGTCCATGTCCTTCTTATGTTGGAGGCTCCAGAACTGGACGCAGTACTCCAGGTGGGGTCTCACCAGGGCAGAGTAGAGGGGGAGAATCACCTCCCTCAACCTGCTGGCCATGCTCCTCTTGATGCAGCCCAGAATGCGGTGGGCCTTCTGGGCCGCAAGGACTCATTGCCTGCTCATGTTGAGCTTCTCGTCCACCAGCACTCCCAAGTCCTTCTCCTCAGGGCTGCTCTTGATCCATTCTCCGCCCAGCCTGTATTTGTGCCTGGGACTGTCAGGACCCAGGTGCAGGACCTTGCACTTGGCCTGGTTGAACTTCATGAAGTTGGCATGGGCCCACCTCTCCAGCCTGTCCAGGTCCCTCTGGATGGCATCCCTCCCTTCCAGCGTGTCGACGGCACCACACAGCTTGGTGTCATTGGCGAACTTGCTGAGGGTGCACTCTATCCCACTGTCCATGTCGCCGACAAAGATGTTGAACAGGGCTGGGCCCAACA